>JAUUEB010497932.1:0-10441 GCA_032362205.1 Clione limacina
GTGTGTGTGTGTGTGTGTGTGTGTGTGTGTGTGTGTGTGTGTGTGTGTGTCCAAAATCTAATTCCTGTAAAACGATCCACCTGTTATGAAATCCTCATTCTCAGAGAAGTGTGGTTGAAAACTCTATCTACACCAGGTGGCACTACTTATGCTAAATTATAATCGTACAGATACATTGTCTGCTCTGAATTTACGTCATTTGTAGAACAATGTTATCTTATCAAAGAGCTCACTAAGGTAGGAATTCACTCTGCATCAAACGTCTTTTTACATTCTCAGCATTGTAATGATTTATAACTGTTTATCAGCCACGACATGGGCGACGTTTTTGCTAGGGAAATTGTTGTTCAAGTGTCTATGATAAAGTGGATATTGTTGGCTGCGCGAATTACATTCCGAAGTGTTTATTGGGCTTCATCAATAGAGATTACATTGGGGTGAACTTCAAAAGACATATTGAAACATACTATTGCTTAACTATGTGGGAAACAAGAGGAGATAACGAGGGAAGATTCAAGCAAAAAGCGGGAAAATGCGCGTTTTGCAAATATGAATAACTGTCGTACAGAACATTTCTTCACAGGAATACAATATCATAGATACGAATTCAAAGCTGCCAGCTAGAATACTAACATATTTTTTCCTCTCCCAAAAAAATAGATAATACTTCTCTCCATACAAGGGAGTCTGACAAATAACTTTACAGCAAAATAAGAAAAGATCATGTCTTTAATATACAACCACTGGTAGTCACAATATTTGTCACCTAAATGTTGATCTTGGAACTGTTATGTATGTGTAAGATAAAGGCTTATGATTTATCAGTTCATTAATACTTAGGCCAATGAAGTGGGATAAACGAGATTTAATTGATGAAGTTAGATATTTTCAGAAAGAAGCCAAACTTGAAAAAGTGCTATTGACAAAGACCTCAAAATCATATTAGGAGCTATCATCAGTATAACTAGGCAACCTCGAAATCTTAAAGAAACATTTTTTTTATAGGAATAAATCCTCGATATGTAATTTATTTACTTGGACAAAAAGGTGATAGAATCAATGGCACAAAGTAGAAATTAGCTAAACGAACAAAAATGCTTTAAATATCAACGCATCAATACTATCAAATTAAACGCAACCCTAATGAGGAATATTTAAACGAAAATTGTTCAAGTTGCCCGAATTATTCAAATGGGTAGTAACACTTTTAACCAGAAAAGATCGCAATATAAACTAAAAGTGTCAATGTCGCAAAATGTAATGATGCTAACTAGACCTCCAACGTCGGTGTGTACAGTTTAATTTTATGGTGCGAGCAAATTTCAAGGTCAATGGAAAGATAATAAATTTCCAATAAACTATTAAGACAATATTACTCTATAGTACAGAAGAAGTTACATAAACTACTGTGATTAGAAAAAAATATTGCCTCAGTGTGATAGAGAGCGTTCGTAAAAATGAATTATCTAATTAAGCGTGATCGTAGAGCTATAAACTTGGTGTCAATGAATTGTGTTAATATGATTCATCACGCATAATATCAGTCATGACTTTGACTTAATTGCATCACATTTGTTATAGACGGGAGATGAGTTGATTGTTTTAAGCCTTTACCATGCGTCACCATTTTTGAAGCCAATCCCGTGGTATTGCTTTGTTACTATCTAAAGCAACAAAAGGTTTACCATTACAGACCAAAGGATCTTTAGTTCCCCGCTTCAGCACCTTGGCATAACGCACCTAGATTAAATAAATCATAGGGGTGGCCAAACACCCAAGCCTCGCTTGCCAATCTTTATTATTTTTTTTTAAATGATACCATACTGTGCCCTTTGAATAATTCATGTCTCATTTATACTATACCGTTTGCAGAATTAAAATATGTTGATAATTAGGGGCGTGGTTAAACGAAACATAAAGTGTACTGTTGTCAGGTTATACAACGAAACATCGTAATATCTTAAACGGAATGAAAACAAATCATATCAATGTTATACGGTCCCCATCCATTCTCGTCACTTCATTATCTGACTGAACTCTTTGTATTTATAAGCAGTTTTTTTTTAACTTTATAAACCTATGACTAGTTGCTTTGATAACTGCAAACTGAACTGCAGGAATTTATTATAAATTGTTGTTATAATGAACGGTTTCTTTTTAATGAGATATATCTCAGCTCAATATATAATTACATAACCTTTTTGAAAACCATTCTATTTTCATCTATTCTGTAATCATATTTACTTAGCTAGAAAGCTAAATGATATTAGGAGATGAAACAATAATGAATTTGTGTCTCTACGTATTTTAATAAAGAAATTTATTTTAATTTCATGAAAACTAAACATAAGAAAAAGACAAAAACAGCGAAAAAATTATTATAATATAGAATTGTAATGATAGAAGCAATATATGAGATGGATGTATTACATAGGGAAAAGATGATTAATAATTGTTCTAATGATGTTAGTTAGAACAAATAACGAAAACTAAATTTAAAACTAAAAAAGCTCAAGATTTACATGGTATAAAATTCGCTATGTTTGTGTTTTAACTCGCTAGATTGCTTAATTGCCATTTTGCAGTGCATAAATTGATACCAATATAACATGCAATTTGTTACTGCTAGTATAATTGAGTCCTTGACCTTGTAAAAAGATTAAGATCAATTTAAATGTGTTATGAATTAATCTTGAATATTATATTAGACAATAATATATGAAATACACACTTGCACCTAAAAAGGGACTTTTGAAATTTGTTATATGATAACTACATTTCAATAAACTCTGAAAACATAGATAAATTCGAAAATAACAAAGAATAACGAAATAATTGGATTGTATACCTTATTAATTACGATTTTCAATTCTAAATTTCTTTGAGGGTAAATCTTAGTTTCTGGAATGGGTTTTCAATATATATTTCTCAATTTATTTATACACCTATATTGAGAAGATTAGGCTTTTATTTGTTCATCTTTTCATTTGGGATTGATTATAATCATCCCTATAAGAAAGCCTAATCTACAGTAAGACTTAAATTATTTGTCCTAACACAACTTAACACTAATATATATTCGTATAACAAGTGGGTATTCCAGATTCACGTATCAAGAGGCGTATGATCGCTGTCGATCACGGATAACAGGAGGTAACAAAAGAAGAGTTATGATTGGTTATATGTTAATTCTTGACCCCCCCCCCCCCACAATTCAAACAACCTTCTTGTATTATGATGGGCTTAACATATAACTTAATACATTACTTGTGGTAAATAACAGACATAACAGTATGCCTTTTACTTGAAATTAAATTTATTTAGTTAGTTAGATAGTTCAAGAAAAAAGTTAAGATTGAAAATGTACTATTGACCAAGACATCAAATCTATATTAAGAGATATCAACAGTAGAATCTTGGCAAACCCGAAATTTAAAGAAGTATGTCTTTGATCGGCGTACAATCCTCGAAATGTATTTTGGATTCGGCACTCAACCTTCTTGGACAAAAAGGCAATATAATCAATGATACAAAATACAAATTTGAACAAAAACTATCTGATTTCAACGCATCAATGCTATCAAAGTAAGCGTACCACTAACAAGGAATATGTAAGCGGAAATTGTTCAAGTTGATCGAGTTTTTCATTGCATGGAACAGTTTAAACCAGAAAAATCGCACTAAAACTTGAAGTGTCAATATCTCAAACTGTAATGATGCTCGAACTTCAATGTCTGTGTGTAAATTATTTTAAAATACTAACGATTGATTCCCATATCAAGAAGAAATTTCAAGGTCAGGGGAAAGACCATGAATTTCTAAAAAGCAGACTATGAAATATTAAGATAATCTAGCAATATAGCCAAATTGAATTGATATAAACCACTGTGATTGAAACAACGATATTGCATCACACTTGTTGTGGACAGGAGAGGTTATCGAGTCCTATTAGTTTGTATACCAATGATCCCTTTTAAATATCTGCTGGTGATGTTATGGGCATAAAACAATAATATAAAAGCTTAAAAAAAGGGTATGACTACAATGTGCAATAAAAATAGCAGGAAAGAATGATCATTCATTCGAAATAACGGGGACAAAAAATCAACAATATTTCGGCAAAAGTACTTCACCGATCTTGTCAACGATAAGTATCTTTTCATCATTGTTTATCATTATTTTTTTAATCATTTTTCTTTAGTTTTGTATTTGTTTGAATGATCATTCTTTCCTGCTATTTTTATTGCACCTTGTAGTCATACCCTTTTTATAAGCATTCGACATAAGTCACTTGATGTATTTGATCACGCAAAGTTCTTGTGCACACATGTATCACCGAATCACTCTTCCAGTGGTTGTTCTTGAAGCAACAATGTTAATTTCCATAAATATTTGAGTGATGCTTTATTTACCTAAGTCTATTTTAGTGTTTGACTTAGTGTTAGTACGGTCATCGCGTTCCAGGCAATATTGACCATCATCCGACAGACATTTTAACCTGAAAGTTTTCAACAAGTAAGTGAAAATCATCTAAACATTTACTGTTTTAGAATTTGAATAGATCCCTCAATACCTCGTTGATGCACCATTTGTATCAAAAGACCTTGTACTTAAAACCACATCCAAAATAATTCTCTTATTACAGTTTGATTTTAAATAAATTAGCACTTAATATAAGACTCGGCGAAGACAAACTACTGCTCTCAATTTCTAACATAATTTGTTGTTACAAGACAATATTTAAGATTCAGCATAAAGGAAGTACAATATGAGAAAACCAATCTTACCAAGCTCAGTAATGTTTCGACACAATCCATTAGTTTCAATACTGATTAGAACATCGGCCTGTTTGCCCCTGATTGCTGTTTGTGTACCTTCAACGGGGCGTCCGTATCTTGGATCATTTTTGTCTAGGACCAATCTATGAGATGCACCATACCATTCAGAAAATGGATTGATCAATTGCTTTTCTTGATGCTCTGTAACTCTCTGTTGCCATAGTGATATCTGACTACTCAATTTGCTCTTTCCTGAATGTTGGGAGGAAACATTGTTTTCCATACTTGCTTATTGGTTATTGGCATATTGTCATAAATGTGGATGGTTCATTGAAATGTCATCACCAAACAACGTTGTTGAAGCTCAAAGTCTGTCAAATAAAAGAAACATATAATTCAATATAGGCATGACATACATTGCAATTATTAATAAAAACTCTATAAATGCAACAATTTCAAGTGGAGTATAATTTAGACAATTCAAAGCTATTAAAGATATGTAAGTATTTTTATATTTTAGACGGGGTCAGATTTAACTGTTTGTCTAAGAATTACTGTGCGGTCTGATTTGTATTGAAGTGATAACAATAAGTGACAACTAAAAAATGAAAATATGGCAATTCTTGCCGTACAATGGCTAAATGCCGCACAACTTTAGAAGCCGCCTACAAGGCAATCATCGAGTTATTTGTCTATCAAAAACATTTATTTGATCAACTAAAGGTCAAAAAAACATGGGTCTAATTTGTATATGGTCAGAGCTGTGTGTAAACTATGTCATGAATGGAAGAAGTGAATGACATTGTGCAAGGCTGCTGAGTCAGGTGAATTTTGTTCAAACTCTGACTACATGTTTCAAAAACTACTTCCGATTCCTGAGTACTCAACATTTATCAGACTCTGTACATAAAAAATCACTTGAAAAATGTACAATCAGCTTTAGTTTCTTTTTTTATAACATACTAGTGGCTTAGTACCCGGTCTTGTCCGGGAAGGATACAAAAAGAAAGAAAATACGAACTTGGCTGACTTTTTAAACACCCTGTAGACATCTCTCTCTGTCTCTCTGCACTATGCGCAAATATGCCACCATCTCCTTTTTAAAATTATATTTTGAAACACCCTTTATAAGAATGCAATTTTGTTTCAGCTTTTGTTTACATATGTAAATACGGAAATCGAAATTTGTGTTCATTAGGCTGTGTCTCGTATATTATGTGCGACAGGAAAAAGGTGCAAGTGTTTCCATATTTAGTTGCATGGTATCTTTGTTCTATATTTTCTCTGTAAAATGCGCACCAAAAACTAACGATTTTCACCAAAAGCTTAACCACACATCTGGTAACATCTGCCAACATTTTGTTACAGTTTCACACTGAGGCTGTAATCTCATTGCATACAAACACAGCCACAAAAAAACAAACAGATTTTGAATTATATTATGTAGACAATAGGACTAGCCAATCAGACGGGATTGTAAAAAAGTATCAATTTCATCTATAATATAGCATACATAAAATAGGAAAACAATATTTTAAACAATTTATTCAGAGTCGAGAGTCGGAATTAAATTATATCCCTACTCAAACCAATTACTCCACTCAGAAACATTCCAACTCCTTGCTCTGCAGCCCTGGAATTTTGGGATGTTTTACTTTGACCTAGCCTGGTAGGAAACTATTAGATTACTTTTTTTGCGCAGATCTAACATCCGATCTGCCAGTAAACATCACTTGTGATCAAGGCTACGTGATGTAGCAGAAACGTCAAGTTTCACGAAAATGGACTCTTTGAAAGGTAATCTTTCTTCTTATTAGATTACTGTTTGACATCTAAAATTGGTTACCGCAGCTGAACGCTTCGCGATATTTGTGTTATTTTCGTTAATTTGTTATGTTCTGGAGGCTGGAGGAAGTCGAAAGAGAGCCGTCAGATTCGTCACGGGGAATTTTTCTCTTGAACATGGCAAGTCTGGGTTGGTTCGAACAGTCAATGTTACCTGAGACAACAACGGTAAAGGGTTACTTTTACACAACTAAAAGCCAAAATCAGTTCTTTTTCTTTACTTCTCCGACAAAGGGTTCTTTTAATCCGTAGTTGTTAATGTATCTGAGCACATAAAAAACATCTCAATCATAAACTTTTTTAAATTTAAACCACGACGAAACATGACTTTATATGAATCATTAACCTAAAATTAGAGGGGGGTCAGGGCCAGATTAACCTAGGGTGGGGCCCTAGGCTTTCACACAGGGCGGGGCCCCTTGACCACCCCTTCCAACCTTACCTTATCTAAAACTTACCCCCCCCCCTACAGGGAGACCTAGGGGAGGGTCATTTGAGATCCAAAATGCTCTAAATTTGCATCATTTTTAAATTAACTCGTTTTTCCTTAGAAAAAAAATCATCCAGAATAACTAGTATCAATATGCAAAAAAGTAATGTAACACGAGATATTTTAAGGCATTGATTACTATTGTTTTAGTTTCAAATTGAAGCTAAATGGTGCATTTTACATCTTTGTTAATGGAGGTTGTGGACATTTATTTTTAAATGAAAGCAAAATTGTGCATTTTAGAGCTTTAAGGGGGTTCTGGGGAATAATTGAAAATTGAAGCTAAACGGTGCATCATATAGCTATGTTTAGGGTTGTCTGGGGATTTTTTTTTTAATAGAGCCTGAATGGTGCATTTAAGAGAAATGTTTAGGTAGGATGGAGAAAATTTTGAAAATTGAAGCTAAATGGTGAATTTTAGAGCTATGTTTAGGGAGGTCTGTGAAAATAATTGAAAAGTTGAAGCTAAATGGTGCATTGTGGTGCTATCTTTAGGGAGAACTGGGGGGGGTTGAAGCTAAATGGTGCATTTTAGAGCTATGTTTAGGGAAGACTAGGAAAAAATTGAAAATTGAAGTTAAATGGTTCATTTTAGAGCTATTTTAAGGGAGGACTGGTGGGAAATTGAAAAAGAATAAGCTATTTTAAAGGAAGAATGTACAGTTTTTTAAGGCATTGTTCTTGTCCCATTTCCTACACCGGAATAAATTGTTATTGTGTCAACCCCTTTTATCAGTTTTTAAAACAAATTAAATCGTTTTTTTGTCGTTTTATTCGGGGAATTTTTCGAATGATGGGTAGAGTAACCTACCTTTTCTATGATGTCACAAAGCTGCACGACGGCAGCGTCACTTGACAACTTATTGACCTTTATCAAAATGGTGGATAAAACCCAAACTAACCCTTTCTTAGTAAACATTCCCGAGAAAACATATTAGCAGACGTTAGCAGACTTCCCGTTTTGCCCCTCCACGTGCACGGAAAACTATGTTTAAATTGGAGCAATTTAGCTTTAAATCTGGCTTTTAAGTTCCAAAACTGTCTTACTTATTTGGTCCGCTAACATAAAGAAGGCAAAAATCAAATTCACATTTTCTTTTATCAAATTCAACATGATCTTATTCGTATTTCTAAAGATTACCTTGTTCCAACTTTTCAAACCATGGGAAATCTCGTAACTTCCTTGTTTCTGAAAATCACAGATAATGGTACATGTCTGGTATTTGAGAACCGACTGCGTATAAATGATCCGCTGTCACAATCTACTTTGTCGATTTAGCACTTGAAGGGGTGAATAAGTATCATATGTGCGCCATTGTGTTCTCTGGGACAAAAATATATAAATTGAGTGAGAAAAACATTAACTTTATCATTATAAATTTCACTGTGAATAAAACCAAACATATCAACTGATTCAGTAGTGAGTTCTGTATATGAGTCGCGACCTACTTTTTTGGATTTTAGAGCACGCATGTTCGTGATCTTATTACAGTACTAGTGGCTAAGTACCCGGTCTTACCCGGGAATAATACAAAAAGAAAGAAAACGTAAATTTTGCTGACTTTTTAATCACCATGTAGATCCCTCCTTCTCCGCTATGCGCCAACATGCCCCCATCCTCGCTTTTAAACGCATGTCTACATAGAAAAGGATTAAAAGTGTGCCTAAAAAGTCAAAGATAGAAATAGTAGGGTCACTCAAGGACAAAATAAGTAGGTAGAAAAATCTACATTTCAAATGTAAGGGGTCGGGATACGTATTATAGAATTTTAGTGACTGTATTTGATTAATCCACTTTAAAGTTTTGATGACATCACAGATTCATTTCTATAAAAATCATCGTTTTCCTTCTTGAAAGATGTTTAACGTGTCCGAAATTAACGAATAAAATGTCATAAGAAAGATATTGGCAAGACATTTATAAATATACAAGCTTAAACAAAATCGAACTTGTATTAAGCGCGTACGAGACCATAAGGCAAAACCAATGGTATTGACCAAGTAAGGTTGGCCAACAAAAAATATATTCACATAGAAAAAACACATGAAAGCATTGATATTATACAACAAAGACTTAAACACATATTGAATATATGTAAAAAAAAAAGAAAAAAAAAGGAAGATCTACCATGAAAATAAAGTCATAACTATCAAAACTAGAAAAATGAGTACTCGCAGAGAGTACAATCACGCACATCAGACAAAAGTAACAAAGAACATTCAGCAATCAACTCAAGGGCCATAACTCTGTAAACATATTTTTCAAAAACTTATACAATATTTCAAGGTCTCACTCCCAACGATGCGTCCACTGCGTAACGAACATAGCTGAAAATAATAAAAAGGGCATAACTCTGTCAAAGATGTTTAAAAAATAGATTATAGAATCACGAATTAACCCTCTGTGCAAGATTTTGAGATTTCTATCTTTGACGATAGGATCACAGCGTAGTCACAAAACGTTAACAAAGACATATAACAAAATACTCAAAGGGGCTAAATTCTGTTTTTATATTGATTATTCAAAACAATGTGAAAGATGCCTTTAGATAGTCACTAGAAGTAGCTCTTTGCAAGATTCCAGAATCTTAACTATATGTGACCACAGCGTGTTTTTGCCAAATTAACAAAGAAAAATAGAAAAATAGTATATTAGGGCCTAACTCTATCAATTTTTCACAAATATTCCTGGGTTTAAATATCAAACATTTTATACCAAGTCTATACCATCCTACCAAAAGTGCAAGAGATCCAAGCAAAATAACTAAATTATCGCGTAAACAGAGAGACACACACACACACACACAGACAGACAAGAAGAAAATATACCACTACACATAGTGAATACTTGCTAGCTGAGTTTATCTACCAAATTTATGACACTCGAGTTTTATATCGATGGGTGAATATCGATCGAGTTTTAACGAGATAGATATTTATCCTTCGATATCAAACGAGTGTGCCATAAATTGGGTAGAGAAACTCAGCCAGGAAGTATTCATTTTTATTCTACATGGCTTATTTCATAAACATACAAAACCTACGCTATTTAAATCCTCAGCAAGCCAACAAATACAAAATTGTGATTGTAGCTATTTATATGACCCACCCATGTGGGAAAGAATCGATACTCACACAAATCTTACACCTCGTGGTCCCAAGCTGTAAAAAACGGGAAAACCCGTAACCACGGTCTTTCTCTTAAGTATTGTGTGTTACTTCATGTAAAGCTGTATTGCTTATATTTATTGCATGTGCTTTTCCTCTATAACGATCATTCAGGATATGAAATAAATAGTGGATACTGGCTGGCTGACTTTATCTAACC
>JAUUEB010497943.1:0-18527 GCA_032362205.1 Clione limacina
AAACTCAATGGTGCATTTTAACGCAATTTTGGGACCCGGTGTGGTGGGGGGGGGTCGAATCCCAACATCTTGTGATATTGGGGGTGGGGCGATAATCTATATTGCGGCGGGGGTGGCTGTAAACACATCATGAAATTTTTTGAAATATAGAAGCTAAATAGTGCATTTAAAGCAATTTTGTGATCCGGTAGGGGGATGGGGCGAATCCCAACATTATCCTTCTGAGTTCATCTTCGGTAGTGAAAGGGAACGAGAAATGAGGCTGGAGTCAGATATGAATGGTATTTTATTCTACTGTTGTTCGATACAAATCACATTGAAAAAAATATCAATTATATCCAAAAGACATTCATGAGCGAGACGGTCAGAATACAATTATAAAACAGGTGAACAACAATGAAGTTACTTATGTATTTTGATGTATCAAATAGTTTGTCGGATATACTGATAATGTTCTCAATGAATCTATCAAGTAGTCATTAATACATAAAAAGGAAGCAGAATTTCAATGTTATAGTTTATCACTCTATGCTTTTAGTTTTACATGTCACCATTTGGCACTCTTTTTGCTTTCCCCCACCCTTGCTCTTTTTTTCCTTCTTCTCCTCACATATCTCTTCTTTATTTTCTTGTATTTTTTGTATCTTGGGGGACTTGTGGCCTCACGTGTGACTTAATCGTTGTCTTGTTTTGTCTTTATTTCTTGCCCCCCACATGGGGCCCTGTAGGATTTTTTTTTACATCTTTTGTCTTCTTTGTTTTCCTTACTTATTTTTTTCTCCCTTTCCTTCTCTCTCTTTTTGCTTTCTGTCCCGTTCTTGCCTCTTTTCCATTTTGTACTTGATTTTTGTGGAGGGGGGCAAATGTGGCCCACCTTATGGACGGCCCTGATCATTCTTTGTCCTTGCGATTCATGACAGTAAGTCCATTCATAAGCTTGTCAGCCTCTTTGCCTAAATCACGAAAGAAAATATTCAATAAAACATTCATAATCCAACATTAGAGAAAAAATCAATCGTTTTACAGCCTCATTAAAGAAAACGCATCGGGCATTACATTGGCTTATAGTAACTTGTCAATCCACAATTCAAATATTTTAGACACTGAGATTTTTCTAGTGATTTCTAGAGCTTGGAAAGTTGTGGGCCTTAGTGCTTTTTATATCTATTGTGTCACATTTTGTAAACAAGTTGAATTTAGACATTGTATTAAATTTAGAAAACAACGTGGCCTAGGTATCTTGTTGATATCATTATACTTATGAATATTATTGTTTGTTATTTGATTCTTTGTGTCTGCGTGTTCTACTCCTTTTGTTATAATCACAAAACTGTTATCCAACTTTGTAGTCAACACAATTCTTATATACTTGTATACCTCCAGCATGTTTTAGTTGCCATGAAATTACCAAATAGTAGCAATGCCATTCAAACAAATACTAAAAACTTGGTCAATTCGAATTTTTGTCAATTACCACCTCACTAGTGATTATCTATGTCGGTCATAATGAGGACAAATAGATTGGTAACAAAATAATTCACGTGAAGACTTCACTGAAACATTGTCAGAATGTAATGCAGCAAACATGAATTATTTAGCCTATGGGGGAATGATAACGAAAAGAAGACTATATAGAAAGACGGTTAGATTATAAAGACAATTAAGGAAAGAATATTTAACATTTGTAATTCCAGTTTAGACACTTACATTAACCTTTATTTGTAAATAGTTGAACACAATTTACGTGACAAAAGAATGATCACAATTATTCACAAGATGGTGGACAAAGACAATAATATTTATAGTGTGTTTTTAAATCGTGTCCAAATGTAAGTCAGCAAATTTAGTCCGTCTCTTTTAATTGCTAGTGCAGTGAACCTGTTTGTTACAAAATGTTTGAAGGTCACATAATCGATTATAATAATTTTTTAATTAGAAGAAAAAATGACTGAAAATAAAGTCAAGATTATAACTCACATGACACTGTTACTATAAACTACTTTGTGAACTAATTACTGTATAGCAATTCATCATATACCAAAACTAAAATCCTTAATATCAATATTTGAGTGTAGCCACTGCATGAAAAATGTGTACAGTTCGATGGAAAGCCCAGTAAATTTCCCCCCCGTCTCATTTGATAAATAGAAAAGGTTACCTCAATTGTCAATCATTAGACCTTGGTTACGGAACTTCCGGATGGTCTCGTCCAAAAGTTCCCTACGGGGATTATATCTGAACTGATGGCTTTATATGCCGTAGTTTCCAAATGACAGTTGGTTTAAAACATCTTAGAATCTTCTTAACCTAGTTCGAATATTTGTTTATTTTGAGTCTCCTTAGTTCAAAAAGGTCTGTTTCAATGACTTATTTTCATAAGAGTTTGTTTTGGAGCGGTTTGACCTGATTTCCAACTAACGGGTGTGTAAGATTGTATCTTATTTATGGTCAATTCAGTGTATTGTGTACTCTGTAATTGGTGACGTTTGCATTTATTTTGCATTATTGTGCTTTTCTTTTTTGTATTTCGTCCAACCTAGTTGTTTTATTTAACTTTTCTTTGTTTACGTTTTGTGTTCTTTCCCGCAGCTTCTTACCCATGGTTCTTATTCGAGGTCCTGACGTACAACAAAAGTTCATTCTCTCATTGCTTCAGACAAATGCAGTCAGAGGATCTCCTAAAGTCAATAAAAAGCTAGGTTTAAAAATCATTTAAAAATTCATAACAGAACAATGATAACAATTTTGTAAGGTTTTATTTCTATCTATCATAGATGAAGCAATAACAATATCGAGGGATACAGATGTAAGTCTCTGGTGTCTTAAAGGTGAGAGGCTTGTTAATATTTCGGCGTGTATTTTACTATATAATATCGTGTAATTTACGTACATTCTCTGGCTTTTTTTAAACAAATAAATAATCAAGTAACTTGGTTTCTACTACTTGATTTTTATAAAATGTGAGAGAGCAAAAGATTTAGCTGCTTTACTAGTACAGTACATTATTAATTTAACTTATGCTCACTGGTTCATTCCAGGAGGTCATAATAAGTCAGATATTTAGATAAACCTGACGCCAAATTTAAGGCCATTTTGGACCAACAAATTATATTAAATCTTTGTCAACCTACACAAGAGATTTATCAAATTAAATTAAATATCATATCCATTCCAACCATTTTGGATAGAAAAATATTGACTAAACATGTCTGTCAGTTTTTAAAGATGTTTGGCCGAAAACCGGACATACCTTTTACCAGTCTCTCTCCTTAAAGAGTGCACGTTAATCATGAGTTGGCGAGTTTGGGCGTTTGATTTGGTTCGTTGCTACAGAAGTAGCCGATAGCAACATTATTGATTAAATCATCTAACAATACAAGATAATGAGTGATTGTAGACGACGCATAATCTAAGTTTAAAAATCATTCAACAAGTATTTACTTGATGTACAATAAGGTTATTTGTTGGATGAGGTTTAACTTAAAATTGTAACTTCCTCTTTCAAGGGTCGCTCGGCTTTAGAACATGATGATTCATCATAACAGTTTAATAACATTTAAATTGTTTTCGTCGTCTTTCGTTATTCACTGACATCTCAACCAAAGTCAACCTTTCTTTGTTCTTTTTAGAGAAAAGGTACTTTTTGCACTCATTCACTTAGTTGAAGACATCTATCCGTCGGCCGAAATCTATCTTATATATATATCTTAGGTTGGCAAAAATGACATTTTTAAATTGGTCTTTGTGCCGTTTTTAGCTTCGCATTCTAGCCAGTAAGGTATCTTGAATATGCAAAATTATCAGATGTCTAGGTATCTAAAAATAATTCATATCGTGTTAAAGGTTCTAGACAATTAAACATTAGATACATAAAGTATCGTGACATTTACCAGCTCGTGTTCAAATATGTCGTTAATCTAAAAGCACAACAAGTGCTTCCATTTGGAAATGTTAAAATAGTTCAATAATATGTAGATATCTATGGACCCTGTTATTATTAGTCTACTCCGATTTTAGAAAAACAAAAACCGGATGCAAATCGTGTTTATTCTGAATCATATCTACATTATTCGGTTCATCACATGATCACAATTTGGGTCAAATGCGAAATGATACAAAAAGGTTGACAACACGAGTTTAACCTTTTTATATCTTTATATATAAAAGGTTATTTTTAGGCTATTTAATTGACAGTCATATAACTTTAATAAAGTTGTTTTTCAAGATTCAAAAATCGCATTCAGAAATTTTAAAATGATAACTATACAAAATCAGTAAAGTTTAATTATAGTTGATGTAAAGTAGTACCCATATGAGGTTAAGTTATCAGTACCATGGATTTGTCAGGCGGGGGGGGAGGGGTAGTGAGGGATTTCATTGCACTTTCAATGACCTAACCTGACTTGGTTTTCTCAACTGGACAAGAAATTGGGATCCCAAAATATCTTGTAGGTTTGGCTAGTTTATAGTCGAGTGGTCTAGGGACAAACCTTGCAATTTTGGAGATCAAATTGTTTTGTGATTGTTATTGTTAAGAAAGGTTCCTGAAGTGATGAATGCATGAAGGATAAACGATTCAAAATCAAATCCCTATGTCAAATTTTGATTTCAATGTAATGTTCAAGGTCAAATATAAAATTTTAGACAAAAATGTCAATTTTGACCTTGACATTGACCTTGAAAGTTTTGTTTGATATCAGAATTCTATTGAACGGTATCGGAAACATATATCCGATATATTTTATCCATGAAAAAGAAAATATCAAATGATATCAAGTGCTTAAACTTCAAATGTCGCCTTTTTACTAATAAAATATAGAAAATATCAAAGTCGCTGAGCAAGGCCAAGGATAGTGTCTTTGGAAATCGGTATTAATGCACTGATTTCTTTCAGTAGTGTAATTTTGGGTCTAAATCGTAGTTATTGAAATTGTTAAAGCTATGGACCGTATAAAATGTTTGGAACTGTTTCCAGGACTTCATAATAACAATCGAATGACATAACAAAAATTGTCGCCTAAAACAACTAAATGTAATATTCTTATAAACCTAACGCTATAATTATTTAAAACACAAAAGAAACTATGTTTTTGAAACTGTTTAATCCAATGGTGGTGTTACTGACGATGTGAAAGGTTAAAGTCAAGGTAAAAAGTGGTACTAAGAGATCAAAATCACATAAAACAAAACTTGACCATGATAATTACCTTGAAGTATCAATTTTGAATTGAAAAATTGAATTGAATATGCAAGTCAAAATCTTATATGTGTACCCCTATGTTTAAGATGACGTGTGTGGTTTGTATTTAAAACTATATATTTGGGTTGGATTTTTTTCTTGCGCAAGAAAGCCGGAAGTTACGTTAATTTTCAGTATTTTCATCTTTCACTATTTAGTTGACACTATCAAACGTTGTATAGTAGTAATCATAAATCCGTCTTAAACATTTCAAAATGAGTTGCACGTGTTTTGCGTTCACAACATCTCAGATTAAGGTTATACTGATACACGTGTTGTAAAATGTGACGTTACTTTTGATAACGGATTTTCATTTTCCCGAAATCTTAAAACGATTGGATTATTTTTCAGACGTCTAGCCAAATAAACTCACGCGACTTAGGATTACGTTGTTGAATACCAAGGAGAAATAGTTTTTACTACCATTACTTCAACAAACACGATTCTGGAGCAAAATAACTCTCATCGGACAAGATTCCTACTGGTTTGTAAATAACATATTGAGACTGCTAAAACCGTACGTCACCGCTGCGTTCTAAGCCAATTTCATGACGATCTCAGGACACAAATTACTCCAAGATTTCACCATATGATCTGCATCAGGACTCAATATCATATCATAACATGAATAGATATATACTAGTGATTATATTCGATTACTAGCTCTGATCCTGTTTTATACGTATGGGACTTGTCCTCAGTTGTATGCATCCAATGTATTTAAGCAGTCTACATCCATTTACGCATGAAATGTTTTGTCAATTAAATGTCATCAAACATGCTTGACGACGTTTTGTTAAACACATGACACAAGGTTATAGGTTACGAAATTGGATTAGAGAGTGCATATGTACGACTTAACATACCTAAAAATGTGATATTCGAATCTTTGGTTAATTATCCGACATTTTATCGTTGCAAGGGACGTTTAAGCAGAACGTGGATCAACATGAATTTGGTTAGTATGTCAGTGACCAACGAACAACGACCCAAAAATATTTAATCTCATTAAACTGTAATGATGAGTCGTCTTGTTTTAAAAACCGAGCAACCCTTGGAAGAAGAAGTTCAGATATAATAACTTTTCAGCCATTCAAATAGCGTTATCGGACATCATTAAAATACGTATTCAATGTATTATAAACTTGATAAAAGCGTCGTCTATCATCACTCATTGGCTTAAATGTGATAAATACTGAAGCATAAAAAAACTAACCTGAGGGCGACCAGGTTTTACTGCTTCTCGCAGATCGTCAGACCCTTGACATGAAGTATGGACATTTATATATTAGCTCTGATCTTCTATTCAGTAAAGGTTCTTTCCTTATTAGAATTGCGAGTTTCTCTAAGAGACAAACGTCACACTTTGTTGTACCTCGTTTGTACTTTCTGCATTTTTTCACGATTTCCAATCTGATTGTGGATATGTGTCCTGCTTGTAATTTATTCTTTCATAATTATGTTGCTAGTGTTGAGTTCCCGCTCTTCTCTATATATGATAGATGTGAAGTTTGGCCGTTAAATCTCTTTTTGATGGAAACTTCAGTACTGCATATATATATTTTTTGTTTTATAGGGAATATCTATTGTTGCTTTATAGTTGTATCGTTTCTTCCTAGCATCTATCTGGTATAGGGCAGTTTTCAAAATAGTAGCCAATCAGAAGAAGGACGATTCTCCACCGTCGGAAACCAACGGATTCAAGTCTTAGAATATCATTGCTCTAAGCCATTGCAGGCTTTGGTATTTTTCTCTCTGCTTTTATTTGTTAGTTGTTCAGCAATATGCATGTGTTGCGTTTTCTAGTACTTTCTGACCAAGGCCCTTATCAAGATGAGTATTAATTTTATCGTCTACTTAATGCTCTCCGATGACTGGGTTTGGGCTATAACCAATTCAAAATGGAACCTGCTATTTATGCTCCATCAATGAAGTCTATATAGTTTTGACATATTAATCTATGGTCGTATTTCAAACGTCTTTTGTGTTGAAAGAGCATAGAGGAAAATACGTGTTAACTGTGAGATAAAGATTTGGAAAAACAAGTTAAAGCTATCGTTAACAATTAACAAATGCTACTTTCATTAAAAATCAAGGTAACTTTTGAAAAAGATGTTTGTATATTGGATGCACATCGTTTATACGTCTGACATGCAGACTTTTATGGGGAAAATATATATAACAAACAAATTGCTCTATTCCTATTGCAAACAGCTCTCAGATGTTAAAATGGCCCAGTTACAAATACGTTTTCCATTTACAAAGAAGTCCCTTGTTTACACGGTCATATCTTGAAATGAAAACAATTGAATATTTTGACTTAAATTAACAAAATATCGAGGACATAAGTTAAAGAAGTTGTAAGGGGAGATAACATGAAATGCATTCTCACAACGCTTATCAACCGGACAAAACCTTTGTGTGTATCAATTTTCGACATAAAAATACAAGCACAGGAGCATACATTAAGGCAATGGGCAAACACCGTGTATGACATATTCATGTCCCCCCCCCCTTTATAAGAATATTTTATCACTAAATAAAATATCAGTACGCGACTTTTAGACTTAAAGGCAATATATTATTTTAGATGCTGTTTTGAAGTATACTATTGGCCTAAATATAAATATATCATTCCAAGCTTAGATTGTCATGACACAGCTCAGTTGCTTTGGTCTAGATTGAGTTTAGATTATCATATCCCCGCCCTTTTTTAGCTTTTAGGTTCATGATATGATACATAAATATAGCATGGATCGTCATGCCTTAGATGGTAATGCCATTCTAAAGAAAGTGAGAATATATTTTAATTATATGATTATAGCAAAACACAATTAAGGTATATAAGGAGCCTAGATTGCAATTCCCATTTGTGCATTTTTCTGTATTTGATGATTATGATACAGTCGCAGATGTACCCAGATTATCACGTAATTTGTGGCACTTTCTATAGCTAGTAGAGTCTTATGTGTAACCACATTTCCAATTAATTCAGTATAAGGTCAGCCATTAAAATAGTCGTCTTAGAAATATATCATTTAATCATTTCCTACAACATATATAAATAGTTCCCAAGGTCTCATTACTATTTCTGAAAAAAATTAGAACGCTGACACAGCATTTACACAATGTGTCAAACTAGCAGCTAACTAGGGGACGGGGAATCACCCCCCCCCTCATCTGAAGACAAAAAGTACTATAGATTTGCACTATTTACACCTAATTTTCAAAAATTCCCCCTAAAAAGATTCGCTGACGTGCCAATCCCCATTTGAAAATCATAGATACGCGCATGTTGCATTTGTATAATTGATAACAAAATAAGGTTTTTCATAAGTGTTTTCGATCCGAGTATCTATCGGGTTGTTATCCCTAAATTGAATTGAATTTCTCCTTTTAAATTACAAAAACCAAACATTTGATTGAATATTTTTACCCAAAACTAAAAAAAATACTGACGATCGTTTCCGCTTGTCTCGTCATCGCTAGTGGTCATAACTGCACGCGCAAAGCATCATGGTCCCAGTGCTTTATGCGAATATAACTGCATGATTTAATAAATTATATTATATGAAGAAATACAATATAGGGGTATAATGTTATTACTGTCCTGTTACCAATTATCTTCGTTAAAGGGGTTCAAACCTTTATTCCCCCCCATCGAGTATTACATACTCGTGGAGGGTATGTGACGACTCTGTTTGTGTGTGTTTTAGTGTGTGTTTTTACGAAAGAATGATAGAAAAACACTTGATGCCTCCATTACCGTGTCATGCGTTTTAATTCCGCGCTCAACACTGATGCAACCTTTTAATGAATGCGTCCGGTTGCGCACCTTCCACCGGGCGTGAAGCTTTTGTATGTGTACATTAAGAAACTCCGCGCACCGCACAATCGTGCACACTCTTTTCATGAATCCTTTAAAGCTTACTATTTATTGCAATCCAAGCAGGAATTTAAATTTCCCAATGTTTTTCTATACATATTCTGATAAACTTATATTAAGTAAGCAATGCTGACATACGAAAGCAATGTTTAATTTTACATAGTGTCAGGTTTGTACTCATGTCTCTAGTCACTTTTGTTGTTTTTTTATTAGGTGCATAATATTTAAGTTTTAACTTACAACACTTGATGAGACACTGCTATCATGTAAGCTAGTTTAAGACGGGAATGAGAAGGATTGGTAACAAAACAATACGTTGGATGTTGTGAATGACACCTTACACATAGCTATACATAACAGACACTGAAAAAATGATGCTATGGAAATATTATGTAGTCTTTATATATCACAGGAGTTATATTATTTATAAAAGAAACAGGATTAGGCGGGAATTACTCTTAACAAACACAAGAACCTGAAATCCTTCATATCACTTTGTAAAAAATGTTGTTTCATTATTTTCTATAAAGACGATTGGAAAATACCCTAAAAATATTCATGACGTCACATGAGAGATAAAGAAAGATACAACGGAAATGATCTGTTGTGTTTTTGTTATTGTCTTGTTATTGGTGATGTTATTTTTTGCTACCGGGGTGCACCAATGTGTAATGATACTGTTCAAGCTTGTTTTGATTCAAAATCAATAATTCGGTGTTGAAATAATACAATGTTGGTTAAAACAACATTTTGAACATCTTGTTTGTATTGACTCGACCTCGGATCAAGTATTCTCAATCGAAACATCGATTGAAAAACAGATAGAAAATTATGTAAAGTTTTCTTTTGATTTAATTGAAAACATATATTATTCTGTTGTTGTTTTTTGTATCATAGAAAAATTCAGAAATCATGTTACAGAATACATATAATGTAACTATTTATGATTGTAGGTGATTGTTTGAGGGTACAAAGAATTTAAGCGAGCAAACGACATTAATACATTACAAGCTGGTTCACGTTTAAAGACAATTTTGCAATGTTTCAGGTCATATGATCCAGTTAGGTTGTTTTTGATTAAGTAGAGACACCATCAATGATTATCTTCATCATCAACAAATTAACGCTGGTACTCCACTCACTTTGATACGTACAATTAATAACTATTATAGAACATTGCATTGCTGAGATACTTTCTGACTACCATTCTAAATGATAGATTTTGTTTTGACATGTTAAAAATTATTTTAAAAATCATTCTTTCCTGAAGAAAAATCAGAAATATGTCAAGGTTTTAGGAATAGTATTCGCAAGTTAACACAATCACATAGCGCCAAGAAATATGTCACCGTCTTTTTTTACGTAAATCTCATGAACCTAATTTCATGTTTTGTCCTTGTGATTCATTAGTGTTAATTTAAACCACAAACTTCAAAGTGACTCCTGTAGCTTAAAACACGAATATTAGATTTAATTAAACGTGGATCATTATTTTCGACGACTACTATATTTATGTGACCCAGTTAAAGAAATACTAAGGGCGACTTTGAATTATCACATAACATGTCAACGTCTGAATAAACGTAATCTTCATCAATCTTATTTCATTCGCTGTTCACGTGATTTATGACCGCAATTTGACTTATAAGCTCAATACATTAATGATACGATTTGATCAACCGCTCATAATCCTCTATTCCAGTATTATGACTCGTCCTTAAACTCATTAAAGGATACGCATTCCCCATTAGATTGACTTATTAGATTATAGTCAACCTGTGAAACCGCAATTAATAAGTGGTTGCTACACGATTTAGCCCTATTCAGTAAAATTAGCAACAAATCTTCACTTCCGGTTTAACTCTTTTTATTGGTTTGTAATGTTTTATCATAACTGTCTTGTAAAATGGTATTTTAAGACCAACAAATATATTCAAAAGTCATGTTGTTATGTCGTCACCTCATGTTACCCAGGTTACGGAAATTGAAGACGGTGGTCATAAAATAATGCAATAACGTCGAAGACCATCTGAATGGAAATTTGTATTGGAGAGCGTCTCAGAGTATCGTCCCCTTCATAAGATGAATGCCCAAGTCACTGTATTCATTTTATGAGGCCAATACCTTGAAAGATTTCTGTATGCCAATAAAAAAGTAAATTCGCCTAAATCACTGCTTTGACAGAAGCAAAAATCCTCTTGCTCTCGAATAGTAAAAACAATATATAGGGCAAATCTAGACGATTGTTCTCCAGTTTGTGTTTTAGCTTCTGAAATTATGGAAAAATTATGCAATTATCTTATGGAGGTAACGTTATTTTCGATAAAAATCCAAGTTTTATCTTTGAAGTGGTCATTTTAAATGTGTTACAAATTTACGTTTTTTTTCATTACATTTTTTCGACATTTCCTCTCACGAATTTTATGCTTTTTACCAGAAACATATTTGTGTCGCTCATTTCTTACTATAATGTACATTAAAAAATCAGACGAATCTTGTGATTGTGTTACAATAATCTTATAAAAGGACGATTAATAATTTGATTTTTGAAGTTCTTGGTTATCTGTGGAATTTCTATCTAAGTGATATTTACGGATTAATTATTCAAGTTACAAGCTAACTCAACCCTCGTGATAACTAGCATCTGATTTTATTTCAGTTTCCTGATTTTAAAAAACAAAATTCAATGTCACGACAAAACATGACGCATCACCTGAATAACAAAAGGTTGGCGTGGGATTGTTATCATACGAAACAGGAAATGTGACATATTTTTCATTCGAATTCACTGGCAATGGTGTCAAACGGGCGAGGTCACAATTTGTTTTGATAAACACTGGTTTAACATTTTCGCATCCCCTACTTTTTTTCTGGGACATTGATTTGACAGCCTAATAACCTTTCTTAAGTTATTTTTCAGCTTTCAAATATGTTATTCTGAAATATGAAATGTCAGAAAAACAAGATCAATAACTTTAATGTACAGGAGACAAATTATGTTTCGCTATGTCATGGCTTTATAACACTCAACTTAGATTTCAAAGAGATAAGATTAAAAACACGTCAGGATCTTCATAAATTATCAGAAATAAAACTTACAAAAATTACGTTAATATTTCGGTAATTACTTCATTTATAATACAACGGGGTCATATGAGTTTATTTACAAATAACATAAGGATATGATGGGTGTTTTAAGATACAACCGTTTTCTTTGTTTTTGTATAAGGTTGAGACATAAATAATAGAATTCCGTTTGAAGTGAAAATGTTGCTTTTGCATAAGAAATATATTAAAAAATAAACTGGTTAGTGGTGGGACGGGTAGCTGGTTTCAGAGGTGACTATTCCGCATCGACTACCAAGGCAAGTCTGTCAAGAAGACACGAAAGACAATAGTTTTACAGCAATTTTTTGTTTTTCAACGAGACAACGGCTGGTAAAGAGACAGGTTGGGTCAATTCGAGGACCAACAGCATAAATGTACATGTTCTTACCAGAGGTAAGCTGGGCCAGGTTTGATTGAACAAGAGACACCCGACCTCGAACTAGATGCTTCTCACTACCAATAAGGTTTCCCTTAATGTGAACCCGATGCAGAGCTTCATCAGCGCGTTGGGTATGCAATGCAGAGAGCGATTATAAATTATTTGCAGGTTGACACCAATTTCCCCACTCCACCATACAGACATTTGACAGTAAATTGGAACTGGAAGGATGATCGTCGCACGGCACTAAGGTTTTGGCACTGAAGAAGGTGCGCCACCAACTCCTCAACAAGGCCGCAGTGCCGACATGGCGGGTCCCGCGACACAGCCACAGAGGCGAACCTGGCAAGGTAGCTGCGAGTCGGGACGTGAGCAAGGCGTAGTTGGGTTATCTGACCCTGGTTCCTACGTTCAAGGCACCACCAGGGGTCGGCCTGGTTGGCACGCCCGAGATATTTCGCCAGGACGCGGTCAGTTATCCCCTCTAGTCATAACTTCTCCCGTTTTGCGGTAGACCAAGCTTTTATAAGGGTCTTCACTTCCCTATAGGACACTGGGCTGTCCGGTTGCTCGAGAGCGGCCTTTGCTAGTAGGTTGGTATTTTCGTCACTTGGGACCCCAATGTGTGCAGATACCGATTGGAGGGTCACAGGGCTTTTGTATCTCCGCTCTAGCTAGCCCGCGAATGCACCTATATTAGGCATTACTTTGTCCCCCGTTCCGTTGAATGATCTAACAGCTTCCAATACTGAACAGACGGCTTGGTCACTCCTGCTATGACACGCCTGAGTACCACTTTCAACGACGATAGGATAGCAAGGGATTCTGCAGTGTAGTTCGTCTCATATTCACCACCTGGCTTAGAGATGCAGACAGGTTGGGTGGGAGTCTCAGGAAAAGTTATCAACGCGCCTGAAGCTGCTTGGCCTGAGCAGAGGCGAGCGCCATCAGTGAATACCGTAGATACAAAGCCGTGGTACGAATCAATCTTTTCAAGAGTAAGGGCACGCTGGATAGGTACCGACTGGTTTCCCCCCCTGGTAGTCGGGACTGATCTCAAGATAAATGAAGGCCACACGGAAAAGACATGCAGAGTCACATTTGTAGTTTTTTAGTTACCACCGAATTCGGTAGATATCTGCCTAAGGTTTTATTTTCAACAGAAAAAATGGAAATACGTGCTAAGTCCATAAGAAAATTAGAAAGAAAAATGTCATGTCCTCGGGAAGAACATGCAACGTCCGCTAGAAACAGGGGGGAATCACTAAATTTTATATTTCAGTATTGAATGTATTTCTTCTTTGGCTAATATGAGGACTCTGTTGGGTTTGAATTCCCCAACTGTTACCTTTTTGGGTTCAACTCAAGCTTGTATGGTGTTTATATTCAATATAAAGAGTCATATTTTTTTTAAAGGGACAAAAGAATATGGAAAAAGTCCAAAAGCAAAAGGGGAAAACCATGCAAAGTCCATTTACAGTGCAAAAACATTTTTGACCTGACATTGATTAAAATACTGTAACACTTTCCAAAATTAACTTTTATGGTCTAAAATAACTTTTTCCATAAATAATACTCATACAAAACTAATTGCACTGATATGGTTTGAAAATACTGTGATGTTTATTGAAAGCACAGTTTCATAACTTAAAAAGCCATTATCTCAAAAACTTCAAAATGTGACTCCGAATGAATTCCCATGTGCTCTTCAAATGGTTGATGGTTTGTGGGTCTCAAAAGTGTTCCTTCCCGGAGTGGGTCAAGTGGTTCCCGAAGTGCAGGAGGGCTGTGAAGGGCCTCTAACTCTAACGAATGTTAATCTTACATATTAAATCTATTACTTTAACTCTCAGTTTCCCAAATAATGACATTGATAAGGAGGTTAGACTATTTCCTTGCTCTATAGGGGTGGCCAAATGTTCCACCAACTCCTTGCCAATTATAAATTAAGTTTTGACATGATACCATATTTGGCATATTTAATAATTCATATATCTTCTACTTGTATACTATACCGTTTGCAGAATCAAATACATTGCTTTTTAAGGGCGTGACGTAACGACACATAGGGGATACTGTTGTCAGGATTTACAACAAAACAACATTAAATCTTGAACGGGATAAAAGCAAATAATGCCAGTAGTATAAAGTCGCTACCACATCTTTATTTTTTGTTGAAATAATACCATATTCTGCATGCATTACGAGGGATTCAAGTTGTATATTATACTGTTTACAGAAATCAAATATCTTGAAAATTAAGGTTGTGGCACAACGAAGCATTGAGGTTACTGTTTTTGGGTGATCTTTTCATTATTCAAATAGTTGTTAATAGTATCCCTTATGTACTGCTCTGTTTCTCCAAAAGAAATCACTCTATCGAAGTTCTTAAACGTTCATATAAAAAAAATATGTCTTGCTATGTATGCCTACTTTTTTGTTCTTAATACAAATATTAGTTATGAATTGACGCAAGGTGGTAGGGACCTTTGAACATGGACATGATTTGCTTTAATTCCGTTCAAGAAATAACGTTGTTTCACTGTAAAACCTGACAACAGTACCCTCTATGTTTTGTTAGGCAAGGCCTACCTCTAATGATCAAGATATTTTAATTCTGTAAACGGTATTATATACATGAGATATGAAAAATTAAATGTGGCAAATATGGTATTACAATACAACAATTAATGAAGATTTGGCAAGGGGTTGCAGGACTTTCGGCCACCCCTACAACTTACAGGGTTTACCCCAGAAAAATAAATAAAACAGTAATAAGTCACAGTTATTAGACAAGCGACATATCCTCAAACATGTGACATCGCAGTGCTTTAAGAATAGTCATTCCCACTATTCAAGTTTAAATGACTAACTAGATAGAAGCTATATTTAGCCACTTTTTTCAATAATTGGGTAATCAATACGTTTTAAAATTGTGAAAGTCTTGTTTTAGCAATGGCCGAGATTTCTCTTTTCTTAAAAAACAGTCGATTCAAGAAAAGAGAGAATCGACGTCAGAATGTATTATTCAGATTTCAGCTTGTTAAGAAGTTCACAAATTACGTAATTTTTTTTTGCGCCATTTTTGACCCCCCCTCCCTGTATTGTTTTGTAATATTTTGCAGACCCCACTCCTCGGTTATATAATTACATTAATTCAGAAATACAAAAGCACATTATTTTGCTCTCCCTTTTCAGGCTTTTTGAACAAATACCAAAAAGAATCTTTGTTCTTTCTTATTATTTTTGTATCTGTTATCATTTCACATCTGAAAAACTGCAATTCAAAAAGATAAAACGTAATTCTTCGTCTGCCCCATCCCCCTCCTCCGCCCATCCCCATCCACGTTATCGTTTGTAATCTTTTGGCTGACTCCCCCCCCCCCCACCTCCCCCTACCTGGATTACTTGAATTGTAAACGGTTCCTTAGCAGACCGCTGGGCCACTGGAGTCTTGACTATAATGCAACTTTTAACAGTATTTAAACCTTTGGTTACACATTGTGTTACCATTAAATAAACAATATACATCTTTAATTTGATTGTCATTAACACAATCGTTTCGATAGTCAAATATAGAATCATATATTTACGAGTTGTCATCTTTATGATGGTGATGGCTTAGACTTCGCTTACGAAGATAAAGCAAAAGACAGCTAATTTACAGCAGGTACGCTGTTGGCTGAAGAGGCCAACACGCGGGAGGCAGCTCTTGTCACAGCGGCTGTAGGGGAAGGTAACAGTCAAGTCCGGTGGGTGTGACAAATCATTCTTACGATGCTGTCTCTTTTCTTCTGCCATGGCTATGCTGTTTGACTCAAACAATTGATTAGCCTCCTTGACACGGTGACGTCATGAGTCACGGTCTTTGGATAGGGTTTCCCATTTCTCAGTATCAATGCCACCTGATGTTAGAGATTTCTTGAGGGTGTCCATGTATCTCTTGTACTGTCCTCCCGTATCACGATGGCCCGAGGATAGCTCTCCGAAGAGGGATATCTTTGGGAGTCGGTGTCTTCTATCCTGACGACACAGTTGGATCTTCAGCATCGTAGCCTCGATACTGATTGATTTAGCATGCTGGAGGACCTCAATGTTGGTGATGTAGTCGTCCCACTTGATGTTGAAGGTTATGCGGAGGTAGCGCTGTTGGAAACGTTCCAGCAGGCAGATGTGTCGGCGATAGAGGACCTAAGACTCTGCACCAAAGAGCAACGTTGACAGAGGTAGGTGAAATTCAGGACAGGGTTCAGCTCCTTACCATTTATGTCAATGTTAGGAGCTACATAGCTGTCCTGAGGAGCTGGTTGGTAGAGGACATCTGTCTTCGAAAGGCTTATCACTTGACAAATTATTCCAGACGCCTCAGCAAAACAGGATGTGATACTTTGGAGAGCTTTCTCTGTGTTAGCAATGAGGGCAACGTCATCTGCAAACAGGAGTTTTCAAGTTCTCATTTGACCTTGCTGATTCTCACTTCTTTGGACAGCTGATCTTTCTAGAATGTCCCATAGTTCTTTCCTGCTCACTGTGTCAAATGGCTTGGTCAAGTTGACAAAGGTAATTTGGATTTGTCGCAGTACAAAGACCATGTCAAGGATCTTGCCAGCTATGAAAAGAAGAGTGATGGCCAGATAGTTGGAGCAGCTGACTTTACACCCTTGTTTTTGTAAAGTGTGCTCAAGGAGTGAAAAACTGCAACGTGTTTGAAAACATAAAAGAAAATGCAATAGTTTTTCCTGCCATCAAACTGACCGCGGTATGACGTGTTGGTTCATGTAACTACGTCACATAAATCCATAGGATTTCCGCTCAGACATGTAAACACTAGAATTTGCTAGAGAGCTCTGATGACGCTCTTTTAATGCTCACAACTATTAACCTGTCAATAAAGGAACATTCTTTTAATGATTGGTATTTATTAGGATGAAATAAATCGATACATATATTGCATATTATGTAGTAGAAGGATCTTTTGATTCAAGAGTGCGTAGAACGCGTTACATAAACAGTTATAAGATGTGAACGAACAATCTCCATTCAAACCCAAGGCCCGATGACCACGCCAAACCAGGGAAGTCTTAAATGGTTGGTTAAATTTATAACTGTATATATTGCATATAAGAAATATTTTGCCACATAATTTTAAAATTATTGCCTGTGGTCTTAATTTATGTGAGTTTTGATTATATTAGTTTTACCTTACGGCAAAGAAAGGGGATACATAGCATGTAGTTTATTTTATTTTACTATCAAAACATGTTTTATGCATTGTCGATTCAAGGAAGAATAAGACAAATTTAATTAATTCTTATTACAAACTGTTCTTCTAGCGACCCAAGCCATTATTCTTATACTGTATAGATATCTATATTTTTAACTAAAGATCTTTGTCTGATTTGCTAACACAATTGATACAAATTTTAAGTATTTCACTAACTTGTATATCTATACTCAAAAGTACTTGGTTGGTGAGTTTAGTATTATTATAAGACCATAGCTGGATAATGAAATTGTGTTGGTCCAAACTCTTTCTACAGGTTAAAGTAACCTAATTTTGGAGATTCTGGTCATCTAAAGATGTTTTTGGTCCAAATTTAGAACATTATTTGCCAAAAGTTTCATTTTCCCAAATCATCACCCGGTAATGGGGTGCTAAACGCTATGTACCTCATCCCTTAATTGTTAGATCCTTTCAATACTCTGGTGATATCATGAGAGCAGTAAACCAATAATTAAAGAAGTGAGCAGGCCTGCAAAAAGTGCAAAAACCGTCAACGTTGTTGACGGGAAAATTTGGCAAAAAAACAATCTCCCGAGAAATTTTCAAGAAAAAAAGTAATTCTTGTAAGATTTCCCGTAGGTTGATAAAATTTTCCACCACCATTTACCTTTCATTTTCCAAACTTTACCCG
>JAUUEB010497944.1:0-10440 GCA_032362205.1 Clione limacina
CGGGTGCCCTCCCATAAGTACGGGCGTGCTACAAACACATTGCTCAAGTGTCAGGTCGATTGAGTCAAAACTATGGCTGTCATCCCTTTGCAGACACATATTCCAGCAACAAACAAATAAATAAACAAACAAACATATTTATAAGTTAATTATGTAAATATTGTCTGAAGTGGTTAGAAATGTGATAGTGCTTACAGTAAGAAAGCAACATCATACATACATACATAATGTCACCACATGCATAAGTTATAAAGCGACAGTTGTTGGCAGAAACAAGAACATTATTATACCGTTATAATCTTTAATCATTGATATCATATTTAAGTATGTGCTAATTTTTCTATCGACATCGTTGTTGGGAAACATGTAGTGAGTCTGTCTACATGTACATAGCGTTATGCTACATGCAGTGAGTTGTTCCATAAGCCAATCATCACATCATATAATAGACATACTGTAAACGTTGGCTTGAATATACGGTTAATGAATTGGTATTTATGCTATCACAGCAGGCGGCAATGTGTCGGACAAACATCATTCACGAAGAAAGCAGTGGCATATGAGCAATACTAACCACACTATTATGTTGTTTTCACGAAATGGTGACTCTGAAGTTTGTTTCACTGGCCAAACAGGCAAATAGTTGAACGTCAAACTGGCGTGCCATATTCTGGCAAGTTTATCCTAGCGTATATTATTATATAAAGATGTGTCTCAATTTCTCGATCCATCGTGAAGTCAGTTATAAAATATACAAAGAATGAGTTAAAATAAAATAAGTTTAATCTTTTGACCTTCTTACGCAAACATATAATCTGCTAATATGTTTTATTTTCAGGTTAGTTATCATGAGGGAGGGTCCCTATCTCTTGACAGATTTTTATCTCCCCTGACCCAGCTTCCTAAAAAAGTATCTTGGGAATTCAAAAAGGAGAAAGAATGTCCCATATGAAATACAAATCCATATGAATTTATTAGCAACATATTAGCTTGACTTGTTGGTACCCCTTTTATTGAATATCCTATTTGCCTCTCCAAATAAATGTCTTAAAGTCCAAATTAAAGACAACAGATACATTTTATGAACTTGCATTGTTGACATATTGATAACCGTATACTATACTTGACATATCTTCTCTTGAAGTATGTGAAACAACATATTTTATAATTTGATATTTAGTTAAATACTTTATCATAATGATAGATAAACGACAAAACAACATAACCACTGTAATTAACTCGACTGCTTTGAGCTATTTATGTTAATATGAGAGGTAATCATCACCAGTGAGCAGGAATTACTTTCATGAACGTTGGTTGTAAACCGTTAATAACATCGTAATTAACAACAACTTTGTCAAGACCTGCATTTCTCACTTTGTAGATGGCTTTTACATTTGTGGATGTTTATCATCCATCTGCATGTAATCTGAACTTAATGAATCTAGAGGCACCGTTTGGTTAATTTCAAATATGCATAGATAATATCGATCGTCCACATGTCACGACATGTGTAAATATTGTCACATTTCCATGCTATTATCTAGATGTTACTTGAGATATTCAATAACAACATTTTTACAACTGCAGTAGAAATATACAGAATGTAACAATAAAATTTATTTATCTAAACAGATAGGTCTCACACAAGGACAAAGTTAAACGAGGGGTTAGACATCCTAGAACATATGCTTTCTTGAGGGTTTGAAACATTGGGATATAATCCCTTTCATTGAGAAATATCCAAACTGTCAGATTACACCCGCGAGCCAGGAAAACGGATTGATAGAGGATGGTGGAGAACACTTACACTATCGATGTGGCTATATTTATGTTAATTAAGAATCATAAAGTCAAGTAAACAGGTATCATTATGTTACACATATTATACCATAAATGCGAAATGTTTAACTTTGAATAAAAGCACTTTCTGCGTTTTAAGAGCTCCGGTGAAATAAATATAGTCGTAAATTGAAATGTCAAATTCATCGTATTTAGATGACATATTCTAAACAACAACATACGTTACTTTATTATGACATTTATTTTGCTGGTAGACGGTCAATCATTATTTTTCACCCTGTAAATTAATAACTCTATATGTAGCTCAAATATGGCTAGCTAAGATAGAGCATACCAACTGAAATAAGATGTCCGAGCTAGAGAACTACGTGTAGGTTTAAGAAAAGGTGTACCAAACAAAAACAATGTGTTACAAAAATAGATCAGACCCTTTGGCATAATATGTATTTTTTGTTCTTTTGTTTTTACAAAGTAAACCTTGTACATTATCAACTTTCCGTTATATATTTATGTTTTTTTTTTCTATTTTCATATTTAATTTACTTTGCAATGTTAAACGAAATAGTGTGTTACCTGTAAACATTAAGGTATCAGTATGTTGTCTTGAGATAATTTTGATAATGCGGTTTTTGCGTATTTTTTCTTATTCAAAGTATTAATTTTAACCTAGCTTTCTTGATATCATAATTTTACCCACTAATAAGACAGATACATCATAACTTGCTAAATGGAAAAATACACCTTTGTTCGATAAATTACACGATCTAGCAATGCAAACAATTATTGAACTACGAAACCTGGCTAATTTGTCAAATAATTTCGATTGTGAGGATACAACATTTGTAAAATTTTTAATTTACAATATTACATTTGCTTGTAACTATATGTATCATATCACATCATACCTGAACAAGGTTAGAGACGTAGTCGATGTTTAGGATAAAATACAGAATTATACATAATTAACAAAATACGCCACAGCTGTAGACTTACTGTTATTTACATGTTGAGCATGAACACAAAACACGAGCAGTTGATGCACATTAATATTAATGTGTTGGTCTAACGATAATGTCAAATAATTAAAAAACTTATATTTGTGTATGGTATTCATGAGACGTAAATGAACTGTTCAAAAGGTACAGAGGACATATTGATAGTCTTTTATTTCGTGCTTCCAGACATCTCAAACTTTCGTTCCACATCTTTGCATTTTGATTACAACAATTTCAATTGAGCCAATGAAGAAGATGATTTGAGTGGATGTCCTTCAAAGTTCTGGTTATGCATCGCTTAGTCGATATGGCATTAGTTTGGTGCAAATTGACGTGCTTTTTGTGCCAATTTCAACAACCGTTATTAAAGATTATTATTTATTGAAGACAAAACTAACGATCTGTATGTTTTCCCCTCATAATAGCCTTTCTTTTTTGTTGATTTTAAAAACATCATCATACCTGAGGTTTGGCTGATGTTCTCAAGCTGATAGCCTAATAATGTTTGAATGCAAAATTGTATTTTGATATGACGCATGCGCATAGTCCGTCTTCTGTTCTACATTTTCCTTCTCTCACAACGTCTCCTTATCGTTACTCGTGCGTTTAATTTGGGGCTTTAAAACTCAAACGCCATGAAATGATTACCTTCAAAGCAATCAAACATGTACCTGGTTTGGGAAAATATCAAGTGTTGAAACGTTAACTGCCTAAAAAGTGTTAATTCGATTTCATGTCACGTCACAGTTCTGACTTTTTTAAATATGCAAACCGTCAGAGTAAATTGACTTTAATTTTCCTTAATTTGAAAAAGCCATATGTTTTATGTTTTGAAACATTTTTGTTGTGTATCTAGTAGGTATAATTGAAAGGGGTTTAAATGACATATATTAGGTGTATTGACAAAGACTGTGTATTTCTTCTAACTCTTTTTCAAGGATATATATTTTTGATTCCGCAACAATTTCTACACAAATTTGGTTTCATTGAAGGTGAATCGGGATTAGCACCCCATCGTTAATACCTATGCATGTCATGAAAAGTATAAAATATTGGTGATATCCTGGTCACATGACTATGACTATTCTAGTTCTATGTTTACCAGAAGGTGTCATCAATCCTCACCTGCCAGTTTAGTTACCCCCGTACACAAAGAAAGGTTCATGAACTTCAATTTGTTTGTTTTCCTGACGCCTTTTCTGACAACATTTTGCCTTAACCCTGTCTTCCATGCCAGTCACGTGGGACAGTGCCAGACTGCTTGATAGTTACAACATGTTATGTCGACTGTAGACGCCAACAGTGTCTTAACCTTTTCTAAGAATTACTTTTGTAAATCAATGTACTGGATTACCACGTAAACAGGCTCATTTTCAAACGGAAGATTCTTCTTGGTGAATGAAAAAAGGTTATATTCTATATTTCAAAGGCAATTTCTTTTCCTTTTGAAAATGCAATATGCAATATGTGTACTCGATAACATACTTTTTCTGTTCATTAGACCAATAAAACAGCTATTTACCAAAAAGAAAAGAAACACATTTCTACGGAGAAGTGAAAACCTTTCTTACAAAAATAAATCATGAAAAAGTGAATCAAGTATTTATTTGGGAAACACATACAAATATGTCTTTTGAAAATTGACTTATGATCTGGGAGGGTGGAATGGGTTCTTTAAATTTGAACTTTAATTTCATATTTTTACATAAATAATGATTTGAACAACCGTTTTCTTTTAATGATAAATTTTAAAGTTATTTCATTTTTTTTAAATTTTAGATTATATCACAATAGAATATGAATTTCATCATTGCACCAAATGAAAGATCATTGATATCTAGAATATTTTGTGAATGTAAATGCCAACGCTCAACGTGTCGAAAAAACCATCTTGTTGATCTAATTGATAATGCCACTTTAAAGATCTTTCTGGCATACAATTCATTGATTTTTAATCAAGTTACAATAAAATAAAAATGGTTCAAGGCTGATTTTTAAAAGAAGTGTGAAAGGTTATATGTTGATTTGGCTGTAATTCATCCGGCTATACGAGACTTCTCGTAAGTGTCAAGTTTCTTTACACATTCGGCATCCCCGTTTGTTTCTTTCATAATATGTCATACAGCTAATACAAATGTGCGCTTGACGTTCTCATCTCGTAACTAAAGCAACAAGACGCTTTCGAAATCATGCGGGGTTTTCTTGATAACAACAAACGATTCATTTCCACAGAAATGTAGTAAGACAGAAATAATCTGATCACAATATCATATTTCATAATGTGCCCCTGGTATACAAAGGTTAACGGAAATACACGATGGTTTCGTGTAGGGAACATGCAGGGTGGGAACATGTAGGTTGTTTGTTTTTATTTTGTTTTTTACAGATATTCGTGTTGCCATTCTGACTCACACTTCTTACGTGTAGACTAGTCATACCATGTTTATATATCAAAAGTAATGTTCCTCGCTAACACATTTGGAAATGTGTCATTTTTAGTTCATAAAACCAATTCCGATTCGTTAACCTGTTCAACAAGTTTGCTAATTAATTGAATTAGCAGGAATTAAAACATCTCATCAATGTAAGTTAAGTTCAGGGTATAAGGTCATGTCTGACGCGTCAAGATCTAATGGCTGCATGTCTTGATCGTTTCTTCTGGTTTATACAAAATATATTTCCAAATTTCATTTTTATTTTCCACAGCCTCTCTTTGTTGAAGTGTCCGGTACAGGTATTTAATTTGCTCACAATGCCAACAAACATTATAGCTACCTATCAACCTGAAAATGTCTTCTAATCACATTATTTGTTTACCATTAGCCGGCAGTATGGAATGTCTGACCTTTTCTGTCTTACATAAACAATGAGATAACCACCAAAGAAGAGAATAATATAATGATCAAAAGGCGTTGACTTTTTCATTATCTACTCATATCCGGAAGCTGGCGGTCTCTAAGGTCTTCACTTTATAAATATAATCAAGTTATATTTCGGTTGTTTATGTCTAGGAATCCTATTTTCTCATAAATCATTCGGCATCAGTTGGAACACTAGGGTAATATCATAGTCATTATAATAGTTTTATATTCAGGATGATAATTCGTTGGTGGTCTCCTACCCGTATGTGAGTTCATTTATTCGCGAGTGTGAGACCACTGCAATATATTTGGGGAATGTGAGTCATCGGTTGAGATAATAGTTGACAATTAAAAGTTCGATGTATATAATATGGAAAGTTGTATGTCTTATTGAATGATAATGCATACAAAAACAGCGTGAAGACATTACTTACGTTGTATTTTATATAAGCGTATACCTTTATTGTTTATTTTGTTTCACATTTTCAAAATAAGTTTATTATGATTTTTCAAAGAAAAGAGATGTATGTTTTGTCTCATATATCAGAAGATTTGTAGTAAAGAGATAATGCACAGAACGGAAAGAGATGTGAAATTCACTTTTTATTTATTTCAATTTTTGTGTTGGCATTCATAAAAACTGCATTTCGTAAAATTATCATGGGAACCTTTCACTACTAGCATATTTCCTTGCTATATTATCAATGTTGCCAAACAGCTGTCTTATTAAAGATTCACTTGAATTTTAAGATTTCGACCAGCGTAACGAACTGTTTTGGTTCAATTAATTGATAATTTTGGCATTTACCAATCTAATAATCAAATACTGAGCTGGAAATAAAACTACGACTTATTATGAACTTTTCAACACATAGCGATTTAAAAATACAGTGAAATTGTTTCTGTTTATTGATCCGTAACCAAGAAGCCGTATTTTAAAATGCTTATGCAGTATTTATGACATAATTTCATAGCGTTATTAGGGTTTATATCCAAAGAATTCTACTTCTAGACATTGCAGGAGACCGTTTATACGGTACTTCAGTCAATCACGTTATTTCCCGCGATCTCGTTGACTTCCACGGATTGCTGTTGTCACACGCTTTTCCGGTGTTGACCGGCCTCTTTGATAACCACCTGTCACAGACGCAAGTCGTTAACCCAACCCTTAAGGCGAACCAGTACGCAACCCATCATAGACCCCTCACATATTTTGTAAACGTACAAGTTACGCGCAGCAAAAATCCTTCCGCAATCATATTCCAAAGGCTTTGATTACCTTGGTTACGCGTGTGTTCTTTTGACTTATGTGCCCAAATCTCAATTATACGGAATGTACATAAGCACGTGGTGAAATATTTAGCTTTCATAAAATTAGTCAGGGTTATTTGGTGCACTAAAATTTAATCTACGTTTTCGTTTTAAAAACAACTCCTTTGCCCTTCTCCGAAGAATATGGAAACTCCCATGAGTGTATTATTATAAGAGGTCAGAGGTTAAAACGCCTCACATCAGTCGTTGAGCACTTACATCGCTTTTAAATGATTACATGTTTTCTCTATGCAGGAATCACCAGCAGTGGCTGTCAGTCTAGGTTGTCTCCCCCATTACTAGTTCATAAGCCTTGAGCTGCGCCATGGAAAATGAGTTCAACTAATCGAGAACAGTAAGAGAAATAAATTGACCAATGAAACTGAAGTTCAATGCTCCTTAACCAATAATGTATAAGCTCAAAGCTCCATAACAAATGCGATTGATGTATAATGCTGCTTGACCAGAGCTTTATTATTTCTTTATGTATTTTGTTTTAGTAACATATAATATCTGATCCAGCATATTCATCTAGCAAATCGCGACACGAATCTTAAGTCAAATGCAAGAACCCATCCCGCGCTTACAAATGAGCTTTAGAATATCCAAAACATTGAAGTTGAGCAAATATCAGATATGAACATAGTTTGGTTAGAATTGTTTGACAAATATGTTGCCTTATTGTATTATTACAATCTCATTTCGAGTGCTTTATTGGTAATCAAACGAAAGTCGCAAGAGTTAATGTTTTTATACCTACACCAAAATGAATAATTTACAGGTATTTAAAGCATATTGTATCTAAAACTTAAGTACCAAAAATAACAATTAGAAAAGTAGTAATTGTAAAGAACTTTGAAAGGTCAGGTACAAAAGCAAAATCGTATGTCTTTTACAATTGATCCAAAGGCATTGATTCCCAAAATAATTCAGCTTTATCAAATATGAAAAAATTCCTATTTTCTGCATTATTTCAGTTCGTTACGTATGTTTCAATATTAACATTAACAAATTGATTAAAATATGGTTGGAGGCTGTACAGTACTTAACTAAAATAAATCAAGAATGCTACAGTAAAACACAAATAATGATTAACTATGTAAATCGTGATTACGGATGTGTTAATTCTTGTTGTTATTATTTCATCTGGTTCCAAAAGATGCATATTTTGCTCAGAGGAGTCAACTTTATCGGATGCGTGTTGAATTTTTAGGTTGATTAAGAAATGACTAAATTCCAGTTTGTGTCAAAAATTAACATCAGAAAGAGGCTTGTTTGAGGGATTGAGGCATTTCAATAACGGACAACATTGCAGAAGTTCACACAAAAAAACAAAGCGATTATTTCCATCCTTTTTTGAGGAAATATATTAGAGACAGTCACATGCATAATTGATTTTTAAACATAGCTTTATTGGAGATAATGGAGGTTTTTTAACGATAAAATCATGCTATCAAGTGTTGATAATTATCACTTTATGTAATGTCATTATGCCTTTCGTATGAACTTTTCTTTTATCAAGGGTCCCTCATGTGATTGACGCCATCATATTTTGTTAATTAATAAAAATGCGGCTTGACTTTGTTAAACAACTACCCTGATGATGATGATGAAAACATTAACTATTCACGAGTCAAATAACCACCATATGGCGTCAAGCTGTTCTAATACAACAAAATATTCTCCACACCATTGACTTTAATCGGCTCATTGTGAGTGACATTTACTTAATTGACAATTAATAAAGTGTCCGGCGGCTAGCATTGGAATTTAAAATAATAGCTGTGTTTGTTTTAAATACATATTTATTATCTCATTGTCCTTTAAAGTATTCATTATACCCAGAAATCAATACGACATTTTGTGCTTCATTTGGTACAACCTTCTCTTTATAATGACACATTAACAATTTTTTTGGGAAAAAAACTGTTGACAGAGTTTTATCCCTTTCATGATTTTCAGGTACGTTATTTACACAGTGGACGCATTGTTGGGAGTAGGACTCTGAAATATTGCACACATATTCTTCTTAAGATAACCTTTCTTAACCTTTTGAAAAATATTTTGACATAGGTATGCCCCTTGAGTTGTTTGCTATATGTTCTTTGTTACTTTTTTCTGCTATGTGTGGTTGCTCTCCTGTCTAAGATATTAAGTAGTTGTGGAATACATGAAAAATTGTGTATACTTCAACAAACGTCATTCAGATTTTAGTTCATAAGTTGAAAATTGAGTTAAAAAGTAAAATAGTTTGGAGAAAAGTACTTTTAAAAACCTTATAATTTCATAATAAATGTTCATGAAGAGAAGTTGCGCTAACAAAACTAAAACTAAAACCTGCATAACAATTAATCATGAATTCAATAGACGCTTCACTCACGCCGTTGTATTTGACAATTTTATGCACGATCTTTGTTTAGTAATGCGCGAAACAAAATTGGTTTAGTTTCTACTGATTTCATTATAAAACAATTACATGATCTAAGGGGGTGTTTATGGAGAGGCCAGTCACAAGGCGTAAATAAACCGATCAGAAATTCCAGATGTAATATCATAGAACATTTTTTCGTGTATTGCGATAGACTAAAATGATTTTGGGACTATATATTTTCTCTTATTAATAGCTTCACCAAATTTCATTTCACAAAAACTGTGGGAAATATTTTACTTGGAATAATCGCAGAGGAAGCAGTTGGAGCACTCAACTCTGAATTAAATTTAGCTAATCACATAATACTGCTAGGAAAACTATGTGTTAGTAAGATGAGATATGGTAAAATAAATAATATCAAAACCATATTTGATATGGAGTGGGACTTACGTAAACAATGTATAATACCCAATAAATAAAAGAACAAGGCGTTGGATAAGAAACATATATTTCTGTTCTTTTAGAAATAAAATATATACACTTCTACGCAAGATTATAGAGCTGGTGTGGACTTTAGGACGAGAGCAATCTTTCTGTTTGTATCTATCCCTACTCTCCTCTTCTCGGAATTCTTATCGAATTCATGATTGAGTGTCACATTGGTTTGGTGTCTGGTTGAATTGTTAAGTTCAGGTGCTGACTTGTCGTTTTAATTCTATGTCCTGATGATTATTCTTGTATCCACAAGATACAATTCAAGGAGACACTTGCCAAGCTCTGCATTAATTAGCACTCAATTATTCTTGAAACTTTCGTTCTTCGTTCTACTCAAGACTATTGAAGGAGTGCGACCTGAAACTCAGAGTACCAAGTCACGCGTGGCTTACATGTTAGCTTACAGTCTAACACCAAGACAAATAATACTATTAATAAAGCCAACATAAAACAGATCTTTATATGGTTATTATAACCTTTTAAACAATTAATGTTGCGGCATAATACATGTAGGAATAACATGTCCCACATTACATACACACGTCTTCCATATCAGCTGAGTGTATACGCTGAATGTCAGTTGCCCAAGCTGGTCTCAACGTTG
>JAUUEB010497966.1:0-10440 GCA_032362205.1 Clione limacina
TCTATGCTGTGCACCGGAACTAGAAATTCCCGCTTTTTACTTAATAGTTCACTGCAGAATGATTAGTGGTCATATCAACTTAACAATGGTACCACCAAAATCTTAAATATATTTACAATCAACTGTTGAGAAACCAGAAGGCTATATCTAGATTGGTTCAGGATTCATAACGATTCTTTATCGATATATATATATTTATGTATGGAGGTTGCATTTTGTATGCCATTCATAAGTTAAATCTATGCCGTTACTGTCTTTGTTTTTCTTCGCTTTCTGACTAAAAACATTACTGTAAACAAGCCCATCAGTTGAACTCAAATGCAGCGAAAACACATATTATATCGAACTGATTACTCTTTGAAATAAGTTAATATATTCTCATTCTTTCTAAAGTCGAATTTATTACAAATCCCTTGAGCTGTTCTCACCCTAGACGTAAGCTATCATGATGGCAACACGAACTAAGTTGACGGGTCGTCCCAGTTGGTCAAAGAAGCGTTCAAAGAACACTGAATTTACGTTTGTCAACCGCATTACAAATTCCCACTGGAGTCATCAATTGCCACCTTTTTTGCAAATCTTGACATATGACGTTCTTTCAGACGTCAGCATAGAAATAGCTTAGGCCAACCTTCTCGGCCATAACGATTTATAACATTGGCCAGCTTCACGTTAGCAGAGTAGCTTATAAAATGCCAATAATTCTCAGCGGTGTTATATATTTAGTTTAACATATATCTCAATCAGCTATCAGTAACTAAGCTTTATGAATTATCTTGGCATAGCCTAAAGAACGATAGCCATCTCCATTATCCCACATGGCATTAAGAAGTTATCATTCCTCGTCAACTCTTTAATTGGTCGCTATCCCTATAATTTGAAAAAGCTCCATTGCCCAAGGATTCATGTTATCCTCCTGACAGTGAAATACTTTTTAAATCTTAGAAAGATGTGTAAAGGAAAAATTCATCAAGCTACAAAAATGTATACACCAATCACATCCATCTTTAAACTTAATCAAACTGTTGCTTTTTAAAAGAAACACAATTATCTTAACAAAAACACAAGTTTTGCAAGCGCTGCTTTCTAAAAATGGAGATTCAATGCCAATATATTTACTGCTAAATTGCAGAGTGGATAATATAAAACATGTAGAAAGTGCTAACATTTTCGCCAAACATCCTTATCTAAATCTAATGTTATCAATCATTAATTGTAATGTTTGAAGCTTGTTTTTATGTTTACGGAATTTTTGGATGCCACTGGACGTATTTATGAAAGCCGCATCAAGTAATTTCCTGTTAGAATCATATCAATTCCCATTCTCTGGTGTAGAAATACATCATTACATTACGTGAATAAATCTAAATCATTTGTATAATTGTTTTGTGTCATACCAATAATGCAATCCTCCTCAAGCTCAAACATGAAACAATAGATAAAAGAATACTTAAAACCGGCACGGGTTACTGGAAGTGGAAAAAATATATCAGATAAATATTGCTGAGTGATAACTAAATTTGAACCGTTTGTTTAAAAATATCAGCAATAAAAGTGGTCAGTTCCTATAAGGCAATGCATAATCATCGTAACTACAGTTACTCGCTTCTCTGGTCCTACGTCCGGTATGTTGTGATGTTGTTGGTTTACGTCGTGAGTTGACATCCGGTTGCGAGGAAACTAAGCGTGATTTATTGAATTATCAAATGACTTAGCACTTCAGAATTAATGACTCCGTGGCTGACGTGCGGTTGCCATGATGTCTGTTATTCAGACAGACACACGATCAAGAAATATATCAAAAACTGTAAACATTCTTATTAAGGTTTAAAGCCAATCACATTTGAATTATTGCTTTAAAAAAATGAGGAATGTAGACACATTCTTAAATCCGTTCATTCACCGATCAGTGTCGTTTGGTCCGTCTTTTTGTCTGTCTGTCTATTACAATATATATCATCGGCCACTTTCACGTTAGCAGAGTGGCTTATAGAATGACAATACCTCTCAGCGGTGTTTAGATCTCTTTAAATATAGTGCTTACATTTCTTTCATTTTAGGTAGGCTGGCATAGAACAATATTTCGATATTTGCTATTCAAATTCAGGAATATGTCTAGGAAATTGACAGTTAGAAGCATTTTTACGTAGTTTTTTCTCTCTTTGTTTGTTCAACTATTGTACATTTTTTGCTACTTTCAATTAGGAGATGGACTCACTAGATAAACGCCTGCAGACATATGGTGAAAACAAAATAATCTAGCATAAGTAGATATAATACCTGTTGCTCAATAGTATCTGTAACAAAAGTTGAGCATAATCCAAACAGTAAGTTATTTTTTTCAAGTTATTTTTCTTTACATATTTTGAGAGAGTTCTGTTTTTTTAACTTTAAATTTAAGTGATGATGAGGTTGAGTAAAGAAACCTTTTTTATTTTGACTTTGAGAGGCTGATATGTAACCGTATTTGTATCCGTCTACTCTGCTATGAATCTTAAAATAAGAAATACGATCAATTATGATGGCAAATTTCGTTTTCATTCATATTGTATAGAAAAAAATGGTAAAACATATGAACCTAGTGCTGTAATTTTGAAACTGCCTCTTGTTGCGATGTAAGTGAGAAACTACACCTGACTGTTAATATTGTGATGCATGCTGAGCTTTTGGCGCATCCGTGCTTTTTTCTCAGAACTATCACAGCTTTTGAAGAGATTCATTTCAAATTTTGGTTTTCTTACTATTTGAATTTGAGAAGTTTTAAAAATAATTGATAATTTTCAATGCTCATTTTGAAAAACAAATCCAAATGTTGCTTTTCTTAGTTTGAAATGTTATCAGACCAGTGCTATGAAGGGAATCAATACTCAACGCATTCAATATTTATCCGTCTGTTTTTATTTTTTCTATTTAAATTGATAATAAATATTCCAAAAGTCACAGAAGGATTGTATTTACATATCCCATAGAGCCTCGAACGGCGAGTATAGATTCCAGTTTTTGAATAAAACTGACCTTGGTGAGAAGTACACTGTTTACTTACAGTGTACTTCTCACCAAGGTCAGTTTTATTTAAAAAAATTGTATAAATTGATAATACCAAGATCCGTTTGGTCGCTTTGACTACACTGTTTTAACATATGCTAATGATCTAATAACAAAGCATAACACACTTCATATAAAATTTGCTTTATTCATGGTTTTCTTTTTTTATTTACAACTTGATTTCCAAAGTTTCTTTGGACAAACTTATGATCAAAGACTTGGATAATTTCTGAAAAGAGATAAGCTATATTTCATTTTTCCAATTATTAATTTGCTAATGATGTCTTTATATTTGTATCTTAGACTTATTTGCCACTTAGGACAGAGGGTAAGAGTATTATTTAATATTTCTTTTACAAAAAAGCAATTAGCACAAAAACGTCGTAACGGAAAACGTAACAACGTCGGCTAAACGCAGGTCGGGGAAACGAAACAACGACGGTTAACGCAGGACGGGAAAACGCAACAACGACGGCTCAATTTATAATCTACAAGAACGCAAAAATTAGGAGGCTTTAAATTAAAAAATCAATATCGCTACACGATCCGCAACACATGAAACTATAAGAAAAGTATCACTTGTTAATCTAAAACTTCCTAGAAAAAACGTGTATAGAACCCTCGTTTTTACTTTCCTAGTTCCATTATAATTTGATTCACAAAAACAGTTCTAGAATCGAGATGAAAAGAAATTAGCCCATTATTTTCAATAGTTTAGCACGAGACGTGACCAGTCGTACCAATACCTACTTTATTCCTGTCGTGGATTGACATTGACTACTAGCCTAATTAAATAAAGAGAAGGCAGTCCTCAATATCTTTCTTCCTGTCGGGAATTGACATTGACTACTAGCCTAATTAAATAAAGAGAAGACAGTCCTCAATATCGACACAGCAAATTCGAAGCCCCACCCAAAGACAAAGGGTTTGGTGTACTCGATTAAAAACGTAAGAGTTTTAAAGGTTTTGTATCAAAGTAGGACTTATGTTAAGAGTTTATGATGAATGTCAAACTGTATAAGACCAGACGGTAGACAAAGATATCAAAATACAGAAAATCATCGATTGACAAAAGTTTTTAAAGGAAAAGTCTGGAAGAACATCAAATGTCAAGAATAACGAGAAAAGGGGTAATTTATGATGTTAAGGGTATTATTTTATGTAAAACTCATGTTAAATGGTATTTTGACCCACTGGGAAGACCCGACACCGGTCCGATTTGGCATCGGTGAAAGCTATCGTCTGGCCTATGTCATTCTCAAGAGTATCAAACTGAGTACAACTTTGACAAAAATAAGAATCGATTATCTTATCAAAACGAGTATTTAGTTCGACATCTTCATTTTCAGTGTATTGGAAACACGTTTTTTTCATTGTTGTGGTTTTAGTCACGTAGCACAAAGAAGGCTTAAAACGAAGTATATCATGAAGCTTTCTGGGGGGGGGTCTTTAACATATCCTGACATTAGGACAGACTGTTGCAATTAAGCAATACAATTTCTTGCGGTTTATCGACAAGAAAGCTATTCATTGTCGTGGTTTAAGCCACGTAGCACAAAGCAGGCTAAAAAACGAAGTATCTTATGAAGCTTTCTAAGGGGGGGGGGGGTTCTCTAACATATATTGACGTACAATTTCTTGTGGTTTATCGACAAGAAAACTATTTTCTAACCTATTCGACATGTAATTAGTTTATTCCTGTTGGCAATTACCAACAAGAAACCCCTATAATGTCAACTTATCCTTACAAAGAAAAAACTATTTGGGCAATTATTCTCGCCTTCGAAAGGTAACTGTAATTTGTTTTCGATGATTACCTTTGTTAGTTCAATATCTCACCAATGAGAGAAGATTACATCGAAAGTAATTACATTTAAGATAATATGTCTGGGAATCAACACTTTTTACTAACGTTGTCAAGATTGTTTGGCCAATGAAAAATGACAACAAAATACCGTGATCTCAGAACCCATTAATTTTCAAATAACAAAAATGTGTTGATATTATCCAAGCGCGTAGCCAGGATTTCTAAATTGGGAGTTGAATATGATCAAATCAATGACCATGAAGCTGCTTAAAAATTTGACATCAGTTATAAATGGTAGAAATTGATAGTGCTTTAGATGTCAAATGGGGGGACATTCCCTCATGCCCTGTCTACGCGCCTGATATCATCCTTAAACTCTAAAAGGTATCTGACATCAAAACATTAAATATATGATGACAAAATCGTTTTTCCTATTTTGTACATGTACAGCATTGATTAAAAGTGTTAATTCTCGAGAAATATATTCTCCAACATATCTAACTTTGATATCAAGACACTGTGACAAGCTGACAACAAAATTGCATTACTTTTGACGTTGAGAATACAAATAGCGTTAGAGCACAAATATACAGACATCTTTAGCAAATTAATAATTTGAAAATGAAATATAGCTTACGTCTTTTCAGAAATTATCAAAGTCTTTGATTATATATATGTTTGTCCAAAGAAACTTTGGGAATCAAACTGTAAATAAAAAAAAAGAAAGCCATGAATAAATCAAATTTTATATTAAGTGTGTTATGTTATGCTTTGTTATAAGATCTTTGTCTTATAATTTTAAAAAAAAGGTGCAGTCAAAGCGCCCAAGCGCATCTTGGTATTATAAATTTAAATATAAACAATAAAAACAGACGGATAAACAATGACTGCATTGAGCATTGATTCCCTTCATAGCACTGGTCTGATCCCTCGAGTAAACAAAGTCACATTTAAAAAATTTAAAAATAACAGATTGACAGTTTGGAATTTCTTTCCAGAGTGAGTATTGAAAATTATCAATTTATTAAAAACAAAACTTCTCAAATTCAAAGAGTAAAGAAACCAACACCTGAAAGGAATCTCTTCAAAAGCTGTGATCATTCTGACAAAAAAGCACAGAAGCGCCAAAAGCATGTCAAAAGTGTCAAAAGCTCAGCATGCATCACAGTATTCACAGCCAGGTGTAGTTTCTCACTTACATCACACCAAGAGGCAGTTTCAGAATTACAGCACTAGGTCCATATGTTTCACCATTTGTTCCCTTTCAATATGAATGAAAACAAAATAAGCCATCATCTGGACTTTCATTGATTGTAATTCTTAATTTAAGATTTCTGTAGACGTATAACAATACGGATACATATCAGCGTCTTTAAGTGAAAAAAAGATTCTTTACTCAATTTAACATCACTTGAATTTAAAGTTAAAAAACATAACTCTCTCAAAATATGTGAATAAAAATAACTTTAGTAAGTTCCTCTCCAAATTGAAAGTAGCAAAAATAAACAATGGCTGAACAAACAAAGAGAGAGAAAACTACGTAAAAAAGCTCTTAACTGTCAATGTTTCAGACATATTCATGAATTTTAATAGCAAATATCGAAATATTGTTCTATGCCAGCCTACCTAAAATGAAAGAAATATAAGCACTATATTTAAAGAGATCTAAATATATAAAAACCGCAGAGAATTATTGACATTCCATAAGCCACTCTGCTAACGTGAAGTTGGCCGATGATATCTATAGTAACAAACAGACAGACAAGAAGACGTACCAAGCGACACTGATTGGTAAATGAATGGATTTAAGTATGTGTCTACACTCCTCATTTTTTTAAAGCAATAATTGAAATGTGATTGGCTTTAAACCTTAATAAGAGTGTTTACATTTTTTTTTAAATATATTTCTTGATCGTGTGTCTGTCTGAATAACAGACATCATGGCAACCGCACGTCAGCCACGGAGGCATTAATTTTGAAGTGCTAAGTCATTGATAATTCAATAACTCACGCTTAGTTTCCTCGCAACCGGATGTCAACTCACGACGTAAACCAACAACATCACAACATACCGGAAGTAGGGACCAGAGGAGCGAGTAACTGTAGTTACGATGATTATGCATTGCTTCATAGGAACTGACCACTTTTATTGCTAATAGTTTCTTAAAGACCGGTTCAAATTCAGTTATCACTTAGCAATATTTATCTCATATATTTTATCCATTTTCAGTAATCCGTGCCGGTTTCAAGTATTCTTTTATCTATTGTTTCATGTTTGAGCTTGAGGAGGATTGTATTATTGGTATGACACAAAACAAACAAACCAATGATTTAGATTAAATCACTTGATATAGTGATGTATTTCTACACCGGAGAATGGGAATTGATATGATTCTAACAGGAAGTTATTTGATGCGGCTTTCATAAATACGCCCAGGGCCTTCCGGAAATTCCTTAAACAAATAACAAGCTTCAAACATCACCAGTAATGATTGATAACATTAGATAAGGATGCCTGGCGAAACATTTTATCACGCTATTCATGTTTTTATGATGTCCACTCTGCAATGTAGCAGTAAATATATTGGCTATGAAGCTCGATTTTTTAGAAAGCAGCGCTTGAAAAACTTTGCAAAGCGTTTTTGTTAAGATAATTGTGTTTCTTTTAAAAAGCAAAAGTTTGATCACTCTTTAAGGTGTATATTATTGGTGTATGCATTTTTGTAGTTTGAAACAATTTATACATCTTTTTAAGATTGAAAAAAAATATTTCACTGTCAGGAGGATAACATGAATCCTTGGGAAATGTAGCTTTTTTCAAATGATAAGGACAAATCTACTTCTGAGTTTGCTTATCTGGGTAAAGGCTTCTTGATTTGCTTTCAAGTCATCACGTAAGGTGAATATAAGAGACAAACTATGGGTAAGAGTTTATAACGAGGAATGTTAACTTCTCAATATCATGTGGGATAATAGAAAGACAGGTGGTAATATCAATGTCAACCACGTGATGGCTAATGTTCTTTAGGATAGACCAAGATAATCAATGAAGCTTAGTTACCGATGGGTAAAAATGATATAAACTAAACGAAATGTTTAACACAGCTAAGAATTATTGGCATTTTATAAGCCACTCTGCTAACGTGAAGTTGGCCAATGATATACATCGTAATGGCCGAGAAAGTTGGCTAAAGCTATCTCTGTGCTGACGTCTGGAAGACGTCATATGTCCAGAGTTCCGAAAAAGGGGGCAATTAATGACTTTGGAATGCGGTTGATAAACGTAAATTCGGTGTTCTTTGACCCACTGGGACTACCCGTCAACTCAGTTTGTGTTGCCATCATGATAGCTTACGTCTGGGTTGGGAAAGGCTCAAGTGATTTGTAATGAGTTCGACTTAGAAGGAATGAGAATATATTAACTTATTTCAAAGAGTAATCACTTCGATATGATGTGTGTTTTCACTGCATTTGAGTACAACTGATGGGTGTGTTTACGGTAATACTTTAGTCAGAAAGCAGATTTTATTCATACATACAAGTTGTACCGACTAATTGGTAATATAAAAAAGAAACAAAGAAATATATAAAAAGAACCAACATTTAAACGAAGACAGTAACGGATTAGATTTAACTTATCAATGGCATCAAAAATGCAAACCTCTATACATCAATATAAATGTCGATCAAGAACTAAGAACCACCTGAAATAACTATACTGGCCGACTAAAGAAACGCTAATCTAGTTTTTGATTTTCAAACATCTGAAAAATTTAGTTTCACTATTTGAAACGTCCTGAAAATTTGACAGTAATTTAGCCTTACAAATGTCAACATTTTGTCAAAAGGACGAAAAAATATTATCGGTTAATTTATGAGAAAATCCACTTTTCTGATTTTGACAAAAAACTTCTCAAAAAGAAAATATCAAATATCGTCAAATGTTGACAAGATATCCCAAAATCGACCCAAAAAACGTATTTCTCGCATTAACATGCCCATAAAAACATGTTTTTCATGTCTGATTCGATGAATTTGACTCAAAAAGTCAAAACAATTCAAAATAGCTGCCATCTTTGATATTTTCTTTTTGAGAGGTTTTTTGTCAAAATCAGAAAAGTGGATTTTCTCATAAATATATCTTGCAGCTGTTGCATAGCAGTATTTTATATTCTCTTGTTTCTAAGCCTCCGTCTATGGTCGCACATTGCATAAATGAGAACACCTTTTACTGGCTATTTGCTGAAGAGTGTTGCATTTTCCTACCTTTTTAAACCCATTCAATTTCATATATTCAAAAATACAGTTCTCAAATCGAGATGAGAAGAAATGAGTCCGTTATTTCACTAGTTTAGCACGACGACGTGCCCAGTCGTACCAATACCCTCCTTTCCTACTTTCTTGCTGTCGAGGAATAACATTGACTATTTGTCTAATTAAATAAAGAGAAGGCAGTCCTCAATGTCGACACAGCAAATGACTTCCGGATACCCAGCTGTGTGTCTCCAAAGTTACGATCAATTACTTTATTTTTCTCTATTTCTTTTTATTCTTTTAACTCATCGCGTGTCGTTTTTTCCATTTTTAATATCATTTAATCTGATTTAACAATTGCTGCTTTATAAGTATATTGCCGAGATAGTAGTTATAATGTGCTCATATAATGATCCTGAATGTCACATATTTCAAAGTTGGATGAGTTATAAAAAAAGAATTATATTTTATCTATACTGAGGCACAACACTAGTACAGAAAAGCGTGGATACAAGGAAACCCATCATAGTAAAAGGACATGAATAAAAATAAAGGAAGTGATAAACATCGAAAACATGATGTTTACGGATGTGTAATAGCAGTGAAATTGTAATGATTAGTAGATTAAGTTAAGAACTTAATGTTTAAACAAAATATACTTAAATAAATTGAAGAAAGCAATAATCAATGTGCTTTTAACATAGTTACCAAAATGAATTACGTTCTATAAATAATATATTGTAATTATAAACTATCCGAAAAAAAACTGTTCTGTGAGATAGTGAACTAAGGTTTGACTGTGTTCAAATGCAATATTATCAATATGTGATATCTCAAAGCTCAATGAGTGAGTGATACTTAATATGTTTGTAACATGGAGTTCAATACATCAGCGTGTGGTTAGACTAGTATTGCCCCCAATTAGGGTATTCCCTAATGTATATATGACAGGCGCCCTTCACATTTATAACCCCCCACCCTAGTACAACAATGCCGCGCTGTTTCTGCCTACCAATATTTTAAAATGACATTGAAAACGTGAAACAGGTTAGTGAAGATGAAAATAAAGAAGCCATCGAAAGGGACGAAACTTTGCTTCCGTTTCTTGTTTATTCTAGGGCACTGGGTCGCTTCGTTTGTCACTTGCGATCGGGATTCGCATGATTTAATTGCTTCTCGCGAAGAGTTTTCAATATATATGGGGTAAAAAAAAGTTGTATAGCATACATAGTAAATAAGCAGTCGTACACAGAAACTCAATCCAGACAGCAATACCAGCATAATAATGAATCTAGTTCTAATACATATATACATTTTCAAATATTGGCATCAGG
>JAUUEB010497977.1:0-10440 GCA_032362205.1 Clione limacina
TAGATATGATATATGAACAAACAAGACATACAAATCATAGAATAATATTAAAAACATTCTCCTATCACATATAGAAAATGTGTAACATCTGTTACATGTTACATAACAGGTGTTACACATTTTGTATGTTTAATTGAAAGATGTTGAATACAAAAGAAGAAAATCAAATTGTACAAGGCTCTTCACAGCCACCAGATGAAGACCCTTATATGCATTAAAAGAATATATATTGAATATGTGCACCTCTATCTTAACTTTTGTCAACCAAACGTAACAGGTGTTACACAGGTTTCCTGGGTTGTTAAGAAAAGGCAGTTAACTAAATCATTGTTTTTTTGATTTTCTGTGATTTATTATAGACTATTTTTTATTTTTGTCACACTTTTTTATGCTTTTAATGATATTTTGTACTTCATTTGGTATTTTGAAAATAGTCCTTTTTTGGGTTGTTTATGTATCATTTTTTAGATGCATTAGAAATATAAAAAAAACTATCGAGGGTTCAGTGTTTGTTTTTTTTTAATGAAAATTCAACTATTTGAGAGTCATATTACAGTGTAGTCTAGTTGATTGGGAGCATTTTATTTTTTTATCTTCTTGATCAACTTTTTGTAACAAGCAAAATGTCACAGTTATTCAGATAATCAAAAAATTTTTGTTTTGCTTTTACAGATTGCTGCTATTATTACATTACCCTTTGATGTTATCAAAACAAGACGACAGATTCTTCTAGGAGAGGCAGATATGCTTGGTAAGTTTGATTTTCAGATGTTTCTTTTATTGTCTTATACTAAAGAATATAAATCAACACTTTCTGTTCTTTTAAAAGTGTACACTAGCTAGTGCCCCCTCCCTCGAAACTGAGCTTTGTAGGCTGGTTTAAATGTTTGTCAGCCCCTTAGATATCTTTCTTGGTTGGCTTTTTTAGTTCAGACTCATGGTACTTCTTCTTTGTTCTTTACTCTAAGACCATTGCAACTTTTTTCTATTTTTAAATTTTTTTATTTGAAGAAAAATGCCCAAATATAAGCTACTCGTGGCTGCACGTAGGGGACCTCTGGAACTGCAAAGAATGGTACCTGTTTGCCTCTCTGTTGGCATGATACAGTAAAAGCTGCACAAAAACAGACTTCCCCTGACTGAGACAGGGCATACAAATATCTCACTTCTTTAACAGGCTCTCATTCCAACCTTCTCCATACTCTAACAGTCTCTAAGCCTCACTTATATATTCTCCTGCTCCCTTACAATACTACTGCTATAATAGCCTACTATATCATATGTCTTACTTCAACTAACTGCTTTCAATGCTCATCGCAATTTTCTAACATCTCTAAACTAGAGGGGAAACAGGTAATGACATATTCCTCTGCTTTGACACTGAAGTACATGACGTGGCAATCCTCTGTCTATAAAAATATTTGGCCTCAACTCCGATGACATAACGTCCAACCTATCGGCAATGCCTAACTGGGGAGCTGAACGACAAAATTGCCACAAGGAAGTACTCTACTAACTTCAGAGCAGAAGCTGAGGCTATAAGGACAGTTGTTGAAGAGATCACAGGAAACCTCAACAGAACAAAAGACCAAGTGGTTATATTTACAGACTCTCTTTCTGTTCTCCTTGCTCTCAAGAACTAGAAAAACAAGGAACTAAATCAACTGCGGATCTATGCAAGATTGCTTCCCTCTCACTACAGTGGATTCCAGCTCATTGTTGTGTCCCCGGCAATGAAAATGCAGACAGATTGGCCAAGAAAGTAAGAACAGACAAATAAAGAAATCTCCTACCATGACGAGAAAGCCATAGTCAAGACCATGTACAAATGTATGTTGAAAGAGACCCATCCAGACCACAATAGACATGACAGCTATTACAGACTTGGCAGATAGGAACAAGTGATCTTGTTCAGCCTTAGGACAGGACACAAACCGTCTCAATGCACATGCACAAACTAGGGATAGGCCAGACCAATCTATGCCTGTGTAACAGTGCCCCAATGACCATGTAACAAGAAAGGCTGCGTTGAGACTATTCACTTAGCCTGAGGCAGTGCTATTGTGAATCAAGCTCTATGGAAACCTTGCAGAGCTCCGAAGAACAGCTGCTTTTGCAAAGATGTCTTGAGTCACCATATAAAATGAAGAAGTCACATTGCATCTTCATTTTTGGAGGGGATTAAATTTAAAGGCTCTAGAACTATATTCAGTTTATAGCATTATGTGATTTGAATGTGCTCTGTTACTTGTTCTCCCACAGGTAAAAAGGAAGTCACTTCTACATGGCGGGTTATTCACCAGATCTACACTCAAGAAGGTTTCAGGGCACTATATGCAGGTATTTGACTGGAATTTTTTGCACTTTCTTGTGGGTTTGACATGCATAGCAGTCAAATGTTATGAGAACAGTTATTGTTTTAGGTTCGATAACTTTAAAATATATGCTACTGATGATAATTAGCAGATTGATCCCAAAGCGTGAAGGTACTTGGCCTAACCAGACAAGGTAGGTTCTTTATGTGCTGAATGATGTAAGGAAGGACAGAAAAAAGCCTTAAGTGTTTAATGTATATATGTGATACATTTAATGCACAAAGTACTCTCTATGGCTCAAGTGGACTTGCTGCTACTACTTCATTGCATTGGACAGGATGATGAGAACCCAAGTGTCACTGAATAAGTAACAACAACAATAGCATTAAGTGTACAGTTAGATTAAAAGAAAATTGTCTTGTCATAAATGGATGATCTACCTTTCTTTTAACCTTGTGTTACAATGAGTAAAACACATAGAAACATAAGATTTGTGTTTGTGTCAAAGTGTATGTCAATGACAAAATCTATAATATTTTGCATTCTCAGGTCTTTTGCCCCGACTTATCAAGACAGCTCCAAGTTGTGCCATTATGATCAGCACTTTCGAGTTCTTCAAGTCGTTCTTCATGAGACAAAAATTGGAGGATATTGCTGACAGGTCAATATATCTACCAGGACAACTACACATCCGAGACAGTGATACTCACCAGCCTTCTGAGCCCACATCACATAAACCTCTTGCAAGTAAATCAAAACATTCATGATGATTATTATATGTGCATATACAGCGATTATTCACAAAGAGAAAGTAACAAAATCATGATTTCTGTGCTTCAGTTGTCAGAGGCAGAAATTTGGTATGGAAGTTTTCATCAAGTGATGTTTTTCATTACACTTGTGTTATGCTGTTATAATGTGATGACAGCTTTTCATGATTATGATGACTCTGCGCTTACAGAACAAGTATCAAAATCATGACCACAGTGCTTGGTCAAATGCAGACTTGAGGATGAAAAATATCGCCAGCATCATCAATTGGTGGTTTATACTGTTAACAATGTGATGAGCTTTTTTATCTTGGGTCATATACTCCACAGAAAACAGCATCAAAATCATTATTCTTATGTTTGGGATGTAATAGACTTTGTGATAGAAGGCAACTGGATCAACAATAGGGTTAATCAATGGCTCTGAATTCACTATTGTGAAATTGTTTTTGACAGATTAGAACATGGGTCACAGTATGCATATAGGTGCATATATGCGCATAACTGTTTGTGAAAATGTCTGTAAGTGTGGTAACAGAGGCTATAGAAAGACCCAATGATGTAATGTAGGTTCTATGTAAAGAGTCTTTCAAGTCAAACTCATATTAAGTCTAATCATCAATATTAGTGTGTAATAATGATGTCTCTCACTTTTTGTTCCAGCTGCCATCAAACATTAAACGTGCTAGTTAGGTTATAATTTTGAAAACTCTATCTAATTATTTTATTATTGGTGTATGAAATGAATTCTTTCATTCCCAGAAATGGCATCCCCACCATGGTATGGATTGTATAAATAATAAAGATGGTATTTTTACTGATAAAAAGTTGAGGGGATGTGCTCATTTTCAGAAGCTTTGTCAAGTTCTCAAAATTGTTCACTGTCAGGCTTCTTTAAATTAGCTTTGCCCTTCCATTCTAAGGGGAGTAAAGTACCTACATTATTCTGTCAATGGTTTTGAAATGTCCAACAAAAAATGACATGTAATTTGTACTTGTTGAATTTATTTGTTATTGACATACATATTTTTCTATTTGTATTGATATTTACCACTGCATTAGTTTTGAAGCCAAGGGGCTGAAATTGATGAAGTAATTGCCAAATTATGTAAAGTAAAGTTTTACTTGTGTATTTCTGAACTGAATAAGGTGTAGAGTCCTAAGAGCATGTCTCTCTCAGTCTGTTTTGAATTTTGTCTGTTTTGAATTTTATTTATAGTGGCCAAAAGGTCTCAGGGTGGACATATTTTGGCCTGTTGAGAGTTTGGTTTCTCTTTATGTAAACAGACACAGCCATATTAAACTTTTCTTGAATAACACTGATGTGCCTTAATAAGAATGCTACTATTTCACAGTGGGCCAAAAAGTGGAGTGTTTCTTATGTGTTTACAAAAGTGATACTCAAAACTACATTGTTTTCTGACTTGAACAATATTTATTTTCAAGGTTCTGAGCATGCGAGCACATGTAAACCCTGTGAAACTGACAATGCACAATTAGGATCATATTTTGACCAAATAGCAATATATTGTAATGGATGCAACTAGGACAGGGCTGCTGAAATGCATAATGCCCCTCAACCAAAACAGTCCACTGTGTATTTATTGATATTCTCTCTTTCTTTAGAACATGTGTGACTTTTATTTAGAATGTGTACTAAAATTATAATCAGATATTTCTGACTGCAAGGGAAAACATTTAAAATGTTTTGTTCCATTCACTTGCTGCAGCTGTTCAATATCAGATAAATCAGTGTAATAAAGTTTCTTTTTAACTTTTTTTACTCCTGCATAATATTTTCATGCTGATTATTTCACTTGGATGAAAATCTTTTACCCATGTTACAGTGACTTTAATCCCTTGTGACTACAACTTTAATGTTTTATCTCTGTTTGCTAGGTGCTCAAGTTAATTCTTTATTGTGTGTTATATAAATAAATCATGTTGTTGACTTTGTTGTGAACAAATTCCAGTCACTTGTTGTAACACATTCAAAGCCAAATGTTAACCAAAATGTGTACTACTTGTCTATGAAATCTGTAGAATCCCAATTATTGCATTTATTTTATGCTCAAGCCATAAGTTGTTATTCATGTTGACTTTTTGCTGGGAAGCAAATTTGCGAGTAATAGTCCCACAAAAAATGTGTATTATAGGTTTTCATGGTTACTCATTTGTTAAACATATAATTTTATATTTCCTTTTGAGTCAGGAGATGTGTGCGTTTTATTCAACCATAACTATTATTTCTTTGAGCTGTGTTTTTTTTAATCATTTTAAGAATATGTGATGGACAAACATGATTGTGAATACTTGATCATGATGATATGTTTTAGTTTTCATCAGTCAAGAATAAAATATAAAAAATGAAGTAGGGGAAACATTTTTTGTTGACAAACTTACTGTGCTATACTATTGAGGGATATTTCCTTTGTTGCAATGAAGATTTTTTTAATAATTCTCTGACAAAAGTATTATGTTCAAAAACATATTTGTTTGTTTGTAAAGGGAGTAATATTAACTGTGTTTTGAATTGGAGGGAAAAGTGATATTTCATGCATCATGTATAAGGTAGTTAAATGAAACTCCCAAAATATATTTTTTCCTTCTAAACTTTACGAAAGGATACAACTAGTTGTTGGCTGTGCTTAAATTCGTCCCTTATTATGATATTTCTTGAAGTTTACATGCAGGTATCTTATTTATTAAAAGATATTGTTATTGAAAAGGATTGATTACAGCAAGTTTGTTAAGCTTACTTTAATTGACATTTACCCTCTTGTCAGAAAACCTATGGTTTGGAGGGTCCTCTTCTTGGACCCTCCAAACCGGGTCCTCTTCTTGGACCCTCTTAACCTTTGTTTTCCCACAGGTGGGTCAAGGTCAATTATCAAAGGATTTTTAAGCACTTAATCGTTCTAGACTCTAAACAGATCCAAGCTTACATTATTATGTTTCTGGGAACTAGCTTTGATATTACAAATAGCTTATTGTTTATATATATTATCCTTGTCAGCTCTTGGAAAAAAAAACTCTGTTTAAATGTGTACATTGTGTAAATATGGAGATTTCACCTTTTTTTAATTGTCCTGTTTGAATAGTTTGTCAATGTTTGATCTTATTACATAAAGCTGTTCTTTATAGAATCAGTCAATCAGAATTATTTATATTTTTAGTGTATTATATTCAGGGTTTCCTTTAAGAAAGGTTAGAAATGTATTTATTGATATTGTTTTGATTATTTAAATCTGCAAGCCTTTGTCTTTCATAAACTTCATGGTCCTCTGTCAGGGAGAGATGAAGCTTAATTTTTAAATCTGTTTGGTCAGGCCAGTGTGTCTCTCTTTCAGTAGAAAGGAGAGGGCAGTGTTGCAGGATATGTTCAGTGGTTTGATATTACTTTTTGCACTTTGGCTGATTGTCGAATTTTGAATTTAGTGAACATTTTGTTATTTCATAAGCGATCCAGTCACTATTTTTTATTATTCAAGCACAAATTTGTACTTGTTATGAAAAAGTGAATGAGAAAAGAAGAATGCATGTCTCTGTCTAACTGCACCTACTTTCATATTGATTTACAACAGCATAAAGTAAACATCTAACATATAATGAAGGGTATAGATCCAAAAACGGTCCTACAATATTTCATGAAAATTTACTTTTTCCCTTCCTTACTTTGTGAGAAACAGAAAATACAGAGAGCTTTCTATAATATATCTTTAGGAAATCAATATTAGTTCTACATAAAGTTTGATTTTAATTTTTCAATATGTGATATTTTAAGAATGTTTCTACTCAAAAATGCTGAATGCATTTTCACAAAACATGTCTACAGTTGATTTGGCATCTAAACCCTTCATATATTTACAGTATAATACACTTATTGTCATGTAGCTTGATATTATAATCTGCTTTTTGTCACAGTTGACCAAAAAACTTACCTTATGACTCCACAATCAATGCAGGTTAATGTTACAGGTCCATGTCTCTAAGACATGTGATCCATGCGTTGACATGGTCATTTCCCTCAGCCAAGTGAGGCTGACAATCCGAGATCTCTGTTGATTTAAGTGATACATATGTAGTCTGTTGTTTGCTCTTACCCACTTTGTCTCCAATGGTTAAGCCATTCATTCATATTCATCTGTGCCAATGTTAGTAGGTAGGGGGTATTATATTTCTGTGTATTTCATTGATTGAATGTTTTGTTGTTATGTTTGTGTATTATGGAATAGTATTATAGTTCAGCTCTTCTTTTTCAAGTGATGATATCCATAAATCTTGAACATGGTTATTTTGAGTGTATGTGAGTGTGTGGTTAGAGTTAACTGAGATCATAATAAAGCTCATTGATTATAATGAATTGTTAGATGATATATTCCGGTAATTTCAAAAATGCAAAGCCACAAGTAAAATTTGTAAATAAAAATCTTATGAACAAAAAATATTTTGTCTTCTTACTTTTTCATTATTTTGACTCTTATATCGGGTTATTCAAAATATATGATCCAACTGTATGTAGTTATATCTCCACAACCCTGTTATAATATGATTTCACAAGCCTTGGAACATTATCATTGTGATTGCAGGTTCTGAAAATTTCACATGATTATTTGCACAAATAACATCTTGGTGCTTCAAATAAAATACATGTTGAAAAATTCAATATCATAACATTCATTGAAATTTATCTTGCACATATGCAATCTTGTTGATGACAAGGAAGGTAATACGAAGAAGATTGAATCCGTTTACGTTAGAGGGTGAATTGAAGCTTTACATGAGGTTCTGATCGTCATCAAACGATCTTCAATCAGCTGAATGATTTTAACTGCTTGTCGTGTAGAAATTTATGTAAGTAAAAATTCACTGCCTAATCATAACCACTGAGCTTGGTCACTGGTATATTTCTGAAAATGGTATAAAGGTTAAAGATTATCAATTTACCTAAATGAAACGTATTACAGAAATACACTTTCTAATGGTGTATTTGAAACGAAGTGATGTTTCACATCTATCTTGGTCGCTTCCTCAGACGTCATTTTGTATATGTATGTTGAAGTGATTCAGAATGCAGTGCAGGCAGTAAAGTTTAATATTATTTATTAGATGTATACATTTATAGGTGGTAGAATTGTAATAAAAAATCTCAGCTACTATGCAAGGGGTGTGCAGTCTGTATCAGTGCTCGCTCTCAACGCGAGCAATTTATATTGTCATGGGTTCTTAGCATTCATCTCAGTATTATTGCGACCGTCGTGAAGAAAAATGTACAAGAAATAGAGCAATTCTAAAGTTTACAGGATGGGACACAATAACATCCTGAAAACAGCATCTCCTAGGAATGTGGATTGGTTCACATTAGAACTAGTTACGCTCATATTGAAGTCAAATGTAAGTACATTTGTGAAATATCATAAGAGTTTCAACAAAAGATTAGAAAGATAGAGCTTATCAAATATATGCACATGAAACTAAACAAAAACACGTGTGAGTGTTCAAAGAAATGCCGTTTGCATAAAACACTGTCTTAACATTTTTTTTAAACAATCGTTCTTTAACTTTTAGTGTGATAAATGATGACATTTTCGCTTTATTAACAAAACAAAGTCATTCTGATGTCCGTAAATTGATTTTTGTTTTTAAACATTTTGATAAACAAAACAATGCTTTTCGAATTAATCTGCTCAGCTCCCTTTAAAAAAGCTTAGAAAAAAAACATATTTTTTGCTTTGCGTGCTATGTGCCGTCCTTATGTATATGTTTGGTTTTTTCTTCTTCCATTGAAGTTGTAGCATTAATTCTGATGACTGTCACAACTTTACTTCCACCGGTTAAAAATGCGACTCTTATAAAATTCAATGCTCTTTATACAGGGTAAAAAAGGGATATGTATATGTGTATTAAAAAAGTCGATTTGCTTGACTAAAAACAATTTTAAAAGAAATTAAATCCCATTCAACAACGATGGTTCGGTTAAAGTGCTATACTTTGGGATAAAGAAAGAAAAAGACCGAAAACCGGTTTGAAGTGGTGGTTCGACCTTCGTCTAATCAGTTGTGTTACCCACAGAAATAAGATTAGGATTATTACTCTCTTTTCTGGGGTGTGACTGTGTACCTTGACTATGACCGAGTTCAATGGTCCCGTTTTCCTGGCTTTGACGGACATCAGATGTCTACAAGTTGACAGTATGAAATAATATATTGAGAATGAGCAAAGAAATGAAGCTAGTAATCAACAGTAAACTGTGGTAGCAGTCCAAATGACAATATCAGGACTTTACAGACAATATCACAATAGCAGTTAGTGTCCGTCTGAAAACGATCACACTCAATGAGTATTGTTTATGAATGCATGTACTCATACTCATGCAAATATGCACTAGGCTAACCAATCTTTTTGGTAATTTGTAAAGAGTTTAGTTTAATTTAATCGAAAAGCTGGAGTTACAGGTTTTTTTTTAATTGAAAACTCATGATATTTTACATGTTTACTGGCAAATGATTTAAATTATACATGCAAACGTGTATCTAAACTGAAGCATAAATATTGAAGACATTGGTGTTCAACGTTGAGCACGTTTTTGTCTGACCCATCCCATTTTGAGTGCTAAACTTATATTACTGGTTGGTTGGTTGAAAGTGTTTATGCCCTTTGTGAGACAAGTAGTCTATATGATAGGAAGGTCCCTCGTTAGCTCAGTATGTAGCGCGTCTCAGGTTCGATTCCGGGTAGGTGCAACTGCATTTTTACTCATCATTGTTCATGTTGAGCTCAGGCACGTAGCCATGTGTAGGCCCGGGTTGGCAGTCGCCTACCCAAAATTTGTCTTCGCCTACCCAATAATACCTAACTACATTTTCTCGTTTGTGTGGAGTTTACTATCTTCTTTAATTTTATCAATACAAATTTTAAGATCATGCTTGAACATTGACTTTAATCGTTCCTTAAAATACACCATTTGCGTCAATAATTTCAAAATTTTCAGAGAATGATGAAAAGATAAGAACTAATCTAAAACTATACACAAACCAAAATCGTCCAAACCCCTCTAAAATGCATCATTTTGCACCAACCATTAAAAATGTTTCGTGTTAATGATCCCTTTTTACTCAAAATCAACAGTTTTAGGGATGTAGCCAGGTGTTTAAATATGCACCCCCGCCCCCACTGAACTCTAATATAAGTGTTACGTTTTTAATCTTCCCCCAAAAAGTATTGTGAGCATATTAATGCTGGTTAATTTGGATAAAATGTACCAAAAAGTTTCAATTGTCATGTTTAATGTTTTTATTCGAAAAAATAAATAAACAAGTGTCAAGTTTTAATATTTAAAAACATGTAAAAATGGC
>JAUUEB010497988.1:0-10439 GCA_032362205.1 Clione limacina
ATAGGTATCTTATAAATTGCATCATAAAATGCCGGTCACATTAAGTATTGATCAAGAACCATCTGTGCTACAAGTTAACCCACTGCTTAAAGTTGTTACAAGGCAGTAAATAATACTCAAGCGTATCGTGTAAGCTTCTGTCTATGGTCAGACGTAAAAGCATACCGTACAAGAGCATATTATAGTCTGCATAGAAAATAAATAAAAATAGAAATAAACACACTGAAAACAATACACAAAACGCCCTACCAGGAGTATTTATTTGCTTGCTTATATAGAAATGATGTGTCAATTTTTGTATGGAAGTATAAAATTCTAAAAAGCAGTCCTATATAAGTCAAGTATAAAATATCATTCAGGAACAATAATGTTTTATTCAAGTTCAACTCATCATAAAATACCATATATGCTTGTGGAAAACATGCAACTTTGTTTCTTTAAAACTTTCTGCAAAGTCTACCTATATCCACCCGTCATAAGCAATTAAATGTCAATCTATGGGGTAAAACTGACAGAGAAAAATCCGATATTTACAATTTAATATCGATATATATATTCCTAGGTTACAAGAACAAGGGAAATCATTTAGGTTTTTGTCGAGATATTTTATCAAACTGGTTTGGTGGATTTAAACATAGGCTGTATGGTTAATAACAGATCACTGTCAAAGCTTGGGGTCTATTAGGATTTAGTTTGGTGACAATGGTGTGGATGAGGGCCAAATGATGGAAATGGAAAAAATATGGACGGCTATTACAACACAGAAACAGAATTTATTGTTTTAGTTATCTTATGTCTTATGTGACATGTGTGTGACACCATACCACATGTGTGACACCATACCACGTGTGTGACACCATACCATGAGTGTGACACCATACCACATGTGTGACACCATACCACGTGTGTGACACCATACCATGAGTGTGACACCATACCCTGAGTGTGACACCATACCACGTGTGTGACACCATACCACGTGTGTGACACCATACCATGAGTGTGACACCATACCACATGTGTGACACCATACCACTTGTTTACATACCACTTGTTGTACAAATAATAGATACCTTAAACAAGGCAGGTTTTTTCAATACCACCTAAAATGAGTCACTGAGGTTGTTAACAGGCGCTTTCATCAACAAATTGTTCTTTGGTTCACAAGTTTTTTTTAGTATTCATATATCTGATGATGCCATACTAATTGTTCAGCAAGTGATATGATCTTCTTTAACAGGCCTGTACTTAGGTAACCGGTTATTTAACTGTTTAATCTTAAGTCTAGTATGACATCAATAATCAAATGATACAAGCTTTCATTGAATGTATATATAACTTTCAGAAGTTTAGATAAAACAATCATATTTCTAATATTCCTACTTTTATGAATATATTTGTGAAGAAAGCTTAAGTTGGCAAGATTGTGTGTCTGGTGTGATCTCTCTTAATTACAAATTGTTACTGTCACTCTTGATATCCTGTTATAAAACTTGCGAGACTCCTATAATATTTTAGAATGTGGGTAAGGATGACCAAGTTGTCTAGTCACCCGATCTTAAGAGCGATATTTGATCTCTTGAGGCGGTGCTGAAAAAACATTGTGGGTTCAATCTCGTCACAAGGTAAAAAAATGTGTAAAGCTATCCTGGAATGTGGTTGGTGCATTACGCTTGTGCAAACAGATTTCATTATCAGTACTTGCATGTCCCACGATGCTTCGTAAGCAGGATCATGTACCTAGTCCTATCGGAGACGGACAATAAAAACGTAGGCCCTGTGCTAGTCGCAGGCTAAAGATCGCCTGGTGGTTGCTCAGAGTATCATCCGGGCAAAATTCAAAAGACATGTCCTACCAAAACTTTTCGCTTGAGGTTAAAGCGAATGATCGAGAAGAAGAAGAAGATATTTTAGAATTACATGAATAGTCATATTCTTATATATATATATATGAATATTTGAAGCAAAAAATTGACAGTAAGGTATATTTTTTACTGCAAATCAGATGTCCTATGTAACATGTGACAACGGGGAGATCAGCATAACATATTTAGGTTTTCTACATAGCACAAATAATCTCGTAGTCTCTTTCAGTCCTACATGACTATTCAAAATGATCATTGTCCTACGTTATGTTAAAAAGGTGTGACACCATGCATGAACCTAACTTATCTCAGTGATTGGGAAAAACAGTTGAAACAAGTACCAAGATCTGTAGAATTGGTCACCAGCAGTGAATGAAATAGTAAATGTAGGAGTTTCAAGGATATCATTCTATCATTATGGAGTAACTGACCTTTGTAAGCAGTATTTTCTATTAAGCAAGTTATGCTTGTTATTTTTGTTAGTCTAAACTCCCTTGGCTGTAAATCGGGTCATTGAGTGAGGCAACTACTGTTTATTTGACTGTAATTGTGTTCACCACGAGTGAACTGATGTTTTATCATTCAAAGAGTAGCGATGGGATGGACTAGAGGAGAAATTTAGTTTCTAACATATTTGCAATCTAGTTTGGATTTTGTTAGATCTAGTGTTTCACTGTGACAACAGTCAGACACTTGGACATGTGTTATCACATATGAAAAGCTATGATTGAGAGGACATTCTTTTTTGAACATTTAAGCTACGGTTCAATGGTCACTCACTAAAGTGGAAACATGGGTGATGTTATGATTTCAAAGGAGTTAAAATTAATGTTTCATTCATGCTAATAGTTTAAGCTTGGACTTCAGAAGAAGAACTTTTAGTTTGTGTTCAGACTTCAACAAGTTGATATCCTTTTGTCGTTGTAGGTTCAGACTTTTGAACAACAAACAGAACTATAAATTTTTCGTTGGCAGAGTCAGAGGCCTGGAGTACTTAAATCAAGTACACAGTTGATGACCCAATTACTGTTGAGGTGGAGGCAAGGTGGACAAGTCGGTTGACGAGTCTAGGGAAGCCAGTAATGAATGTCTTTTGAAATGCATTTAAGCAGTCTGTGTCAAATCTTTGAAATTTCTTTTTTTCTATTTTGTTCAATGCAAGATGACTAAAAGTAATACCAACTAGATGATGGTGCCACAAAAATATTAAATATGTTTCTGATCATCTGTTAAAAATGAAATGATTCTATCTATAATCTATAATGGTCCAGGAATTATTATAATTTGTATCTCTTAATAATAAAGAAAAATTACTTACAATGAGTTTGGCTAAATCATTCATGAACTCTCCATAGTGAAGGAAACCTCCCTCCATTAAATGTCGCTGAAATTTATCATTCATGACGTCAGACCCCATCAGTGGTCCAAGAAGACGGAGAGCATACTTGCAGGCCTGTGAGAGGTCCAAATTAAAGGATGAAATCTCATCAACATTTTCTTCCACACATTGAAAATACAGTAGAATATTTTTTAACGCATATATTTTGGTTTTACATACAAAAAGGCTATGCAAGGATTTTCTCATCAATGTATTTGTATTTTTGACTTGGATAAGAAGAACAAGAATGCTCAAGAAATAACATCAGAAATATAGATCAGTGGACAGACTCTTAAAGTACAGTCAAGCCTCAGTTATCCGACAGCATCTGTCTCCAGCTTGATTTGTCAGATATTTGAGTTTGATCAAGATCATAGAGAAAGACAATAAAGAATCAACTTAATATGGAAATAGCCTCACTTTTAAAATTAACACTGCATTTTCTGAAGATGCTCCAACCACATTTGCACCAAAGTTATAAGTTTCTTCACTTTTGGAGGTCAGTGACTTGAATGTCTTACTTATAAAATCATTCCATGAAGTATTAAGAAAAGCTTGTGACTTGATATATAAATGACCCTTAACAAGGTTCCAGGCATAGATCCCCAAAAGCCTTTTTTTTCAAATGGGTCTGGAAGGAGACTTTTTTAACCCAAAATGGGTCTGAATTTTCACGGTGTATTTTAATGTTTTCGTTGTTTTCCTTCAAAAATGGATCTGAATTTTGGTCAAATGGGTCTTTTGGGTCTGGAAGGAGCTTCTCCAAAATGGCAAAAAAGCATTTGGGGATACAAGTACAAGTTTTTTTTCCAAAATCAAGCCAGCTCGTGTTTTTTTCCCTATAAGATCACATAAGCTTCTTTTTTCTTTAGTTCATACGGAGACAATTTTGTTGTTGACTGGATTTTGCGTAAGTGTACTGCTTTTTACACACTCATATTTTTTCCGTAAACATGTTTTTGCTCCTTACTTGTTTTGCCTTGAAACGTTGGATCTTCCAGAGGGCGGCCACTATTGAACTTCAACAGATACTCTTTATTTAGACTGTAAGGGTGTACAGTTTGTTGGGAAGACTTTGAAATTTTTTTGGGGTGCCTGATTATTAACTATGGAACATTAAGCGGGTGGAGTGTGGAGCGTGTGCACGGGGCCTAATTTGTATTGTTCGCATTCGATAGGACTTGGTGTATGGACCTGCCTACCAATCAAGAGGCACATACAATCACTGATAATGCATCTATTTTACATCAGCGGTAAGCACCGTCAACACATACCACGATGGCCATTGTCTATTCATTTTTCAACAATTAAACTGTGTCACAGCTAAGCTGTTTATTATAAAGAGTGGTCATAAAGTTTTTACGGAGAAGTAAGTGTGTATTGCTTCTTTTTTGGTAGAATGTTGCTTTGCAATGACACTCTATGCAATGGCAAAAATAGGTCCTTGACAGTGTCGTCCTTAGCAATACCTCGTAAGCATTCTACAAATCATATTCAACAAAGCTTGGTACCACTAGAATATAAAATTGAACTTTTGTTTGTATAAAATCTGAGGTATATTTTCACGCGAAAAGTGTGGCATTTGTAAGTTGACACGAGCAAATGAGGCAAATACATCTTTATTCTGAAATAACTATAAAAAAGGCATTTTTCTTGTCTGTAAACAGGAAATTCAATATAATGACAAGATATGATGCACGACATCTAAATAGCGCATTTCCGTTACTCTTCAATGCGCTTACACGATCATTAACCCGGCAGGCAGAACAGAGACAAGTATGTGCATTCGGATTATACAGGGAATCAACCGATTAACCTTAGTAAGCCTACAAAGATATTCACTTCCACGGAGACACACATGTAAATACACAGTTCGGCATCCAGACAAATCCATGCACCCCCAGTTGCAAATATAGCCTTTAAAATAGTGTTGTAGTGGTCTTTAAGGGTTAGAAATTAGTAGGTCCAAAACAATTTGGTTTGCAAGGGGGGTAATCGACCAATTTAAAACAGCCACCCCTATTTTCGAGCACATTGCGTTTTTTCTTAATAAACTGGACATATCTTGAGAACCAAAACTGCTAGAGGAGACTTGTTGGTTTTCAAAAAAGGTATTTGAATAAACTTCCAAAATATATAAAAAATGTACTTATTAGCATGGGCGTCACCAGGATTTTTTAAAGGGGGGCAAAATTTGAAAAAGATCGATTATGTACGAGGGGGATTTTGAAAAAAAAATCAAGCAAATCAGTGCATTTAAAGCCATGTAGTAGACTCAAACTGAATAATTTCATTGTTGAATATATCTTGTTTTTTAAGGTTTTAGGATCAACTCCTACTTTACATCCTGGTACTTTCTTGGAACAAAATATGTAAGCAATAAGGCCTAATATTATTAAAATATCAGACACAAATACGTTTATATTCTTACCAAATGTACAAAAAAGCATATTAGAGTTAGTTGTAAAATAGTTGGAAAAAACAATTAAGGACCTCTACTAATATGAGATTCACAAGCAAAGAAGTAAGGTGCAGAATTGGAGCCAAACATTTTCGATGGTAGGATGATGGTATGAGCCGGACGAAGCGATGCAAAGCGATGCGAAGCTAGGATGAGCGAGGCGACATTTTTAAACATGAAAGATAAATTGCGCATTTTAAAGACATTTTGTGATCCGATGGGGAGCAGCATCCACCAATCTCCTAGGCTCCAATCCTGGTATGGTTATGAAATTGTGAAACAATAGTAGGGGTTTAAAAAGGAAACGTATAGCAAGGATTCTATTTTTATTTATTTAAAGACGAAATGAGTATCATTACATACAGATTAATCAGTAAATATTACATTCAGTATACAGCTGATGTTTTAAAACAGTAGAGAAGAATTGAGTAAAAGGGACACGACATTTTTTGTTAAAATGTAATTTACTCAATGTGAAGTATATTCATAACTCACAAGTGACATCAACTGAGACTTTCTTTTTTAATAACAAGTTGACCTTGAAATATTATAAACTCACAAGAGATTTGTCACATTCCTTTCACATTTGACAACAGTAATAGTCTGTGTGACTTTAAAATGCTTTATTATGTAAGTAAACAGTAAACAATGTAAATTTTGATTAAGTATTCTTTAGTACTGGAAAAAGTGTGCGTTATGTTGTTTTTCGGGATTTCAATTTTTATCTACCTGGAATATAGAGTAAAAAAGTGACTGTACGGAAAACCATTTTTCGATAGGGTTTATCTATAACAGAGGTCATGCCCATGAGAAATTTGAAATAGAAGTCTAAAGGCTTAATAAATATATTCTTAATGGTAATAAAGTATAATTATGCTAAAGTCGAAAAGTTTGTAAAATATGTTGCAAAATGGAGCGTTTTAAAGGATCCTTGAGATCTATATGAAGAAAAATTGAAAAACTAAATTTAGACAACTTTTCCATCCCTCTTATATAAAGTCATATAATCCACCTGTCTTCGAGATAATTAAACTTGGAAATCACGTCAAAATAACACGATTCCTCAAAATTTGGAACATCAATTCTGAATTGAAATTTTCTTTGCTTGTCCAGACATTGGGTCACCATTGGCCGAAAGAAAAGTCACATGTCGTAAAAACACAAATAGTAAATTCATCATAAATATTCATTTATATGCAAATGATATTGGTCAACTTTACATACACCACTATGCTTATATGTTATCAATGGTTTGGAATAACTTTGGTTTGTATATCAATTGAATGTCTAAAGCACAGGGGACATAAAAAGAAGCAAGTATCGACACTGGAAAATTCATATTAAAAAAAATGAAAATGACCCCGAAGTCACGGTTGAAATCATAATTTCTTAACACTATGATAATAATACTCGTAGAAAAATCTAGCCACAAGTTAGTTTAGTGAGAACAAACGTTAGAAACATTTGAAATGAAATAATCACTTTTATTTGCAGAAGAACGATTATGGCATCATATTACTAACTACATGCCTTTAAAACGTGTTGATAAATTATTTTAAATTTTAACAATTTGAAAAACGATAAAATTCTGCTTTTTCATAATTTTCATAATGGTCATAAATCGTTTGTTTTTACACGTTTGTCTTAATTACCAATGTGTCATTTCTTTTTGCTTAGTCGTTCAATGATAATATCGAATATACAACAAGTTTAAACAAGTTTATTGGTCAGTTAGCTAGTTAGAGTACACGAAAGCAGAAAAGACGGATTTTAACTGAATAACACGATCGAAATTACTTATGAAACATAACACAAAGTAATGTATTGGGTAGCCCTAAATTATACTATGTTTATCTTACGTCATTTTTTGGTACTTTTGAACGAATTTGAATATTTCCATATCTTTTTAGTATCATAACAAATAACAATTATCTTAACCTGAATACATTTCTTGCGATTTGAAAATAGAATGCGACAGCCAATTAGATTGAAATGATTTCTTTTTGCGTTTTTTAAGTCTAATGCATAATTTGTTCAGCTATTGATAATCATATCATTTTAAACTTTACTTCAGGTACCACGTGTGTTCATCAATCGTCAGTGTGTTGGTGGTGGTGATGACGTAGTACACATGGACCAAACCGGACAACTGCAACAACTTTTGTCGTCCGGATCTTCCAGTTCTCGTTCTTGCTCATCGGGGTGTCGTTGTGGTCGGTAAAGATGCTGCAAGGTATAGTGTTGGTGTGGTCGTCAAGGTTACTGCTAGTTGGTGCTGACGATGTGTTCTTGAAAACTGCTGCTAGATTTGAAGACTATATATGATATATATTTCAATCTACCAAATCTATTATTTACAACAAATATATTTTTGATGTTGTGTGTTTCTGTCTAAGTAAATGTTATGAAATTGTCTATTTTGACATGAACATTTTATTTGATGCCAAGCCTATGGCACAAATAAGTTAATTTGTTGAAATGAAAATAAATTCTTACCCTGAATATACATTTTCCTATTTCTTTTTACTTGGTATTATTTTTATTTTGAATTTCATGATTAAAACAGTTATCTTCAAGTTCATTATTATGTATTTAATCAATCTTATTGTCTTACAAGTGGCACTCGTACATCCTGTAATAATGAACGAGCTTGCGAGACAACGAGATTTATTAAATTCTTTATTATACCCCGTAAACAATTTTCCACCACGATAAAAAGAAAAAGAACAAATAATAATGTGCAACTCTATTCGACAAAGGCTGATCTTTCATTGACAACCCTACTTGTCGCTCTTCTTAGATATTCACATAAAGTGAATTCCGGTGCGCTGCTGCAGGAACTTCGATTGATTTGGTTTCGTTTTCGATAGTCGCGTCCAATGAGTGCTAGATTACATACATAAATTGTACTTATTTTCTCAGGAGCTCGCTAGTGCCGTGGTAAAAGTGTCGGGCTAATAACTAGAAGTGTCTCAGTAGCGGCAATTTTTTCTTAACAGTAATTTCAGGATTCTATTCTTGATTTCCCAAACCTCGGAAAGTGATTAAAGGTAGTTTCCCAAAGGTCGGAAATTGATTGACGATAATTACCGCTTTCATTGTCGTCACAATGGACGTTTCAAGGCAATAATGCACGCGCAAAGCATCATGGTTCCCGTGCATTATGGCAATATAACTGCACGATTGATTACATTGAATTATATAGACAAATACAATCTAGGGGTGTAATAATATTTGGTAATCAATTCCTGTATATCGATGATTGCTGGCACAGTCAAGGCAAAAATGACCGATTATTATGACAAAACGATTCACTTTACCTATACGAGATTTTGAATTAACGTCGAATTTATCTTACGCTAAGACGAAAATTGGTTTAATATCATAAACTAAGTATGGGCCAGAACTATTCGGTCATTAAAAAGCCGAAAACTTAGTCAAGCTTATATGAAGACCGCTCACAACAAGCACATTCTGTATATGTGAACGTGTTGTTCTTACAAATTTCGTATCTATTTTTAAACTATTCATGAGACTGATTCAAGAAAAGTGAATTATAGGAGCTATTTAATTATGGTTGGCTCTGAAATAGTTACATATCTTTTGATAAATAAATGAATAACAAAAATAATATATTTATAGATATCTCAGACTAAACTGTCTTAAGAAGTCAGTATTGGTAAAAAACTCCACTTGGCTACTTAATAATAATAATAAAGATAATTTTGCCATTTATCATTTTTAACCTTGAAAGTATCTTGAATCTATAAACGTATATTGGAATTCTAGAGAGTATTAATTTATTAAGTCATTAAAATGTCAACAATGTTGAAATATACGATATATTTTTCGACAAAGGGGTCATCTTCAGAAATTATTTCTGTGAAAATGGAACAATAACATTATGTTATTAATGTCATACATATACTTATATCTAAATAATGGACATAATGAACAATTGAACTAAATTATAATTCTTAATGCTCTGTTTCTAAATTCATCCTTGGTATTGATACTAGGCTTAACATTTATTTTTTATATGCAAAGCTTCTAAAGTAAGGAGTACCATGTTCTTCTTGACTTGATGAGGCTAAAATGCCAATACAGAGGTCACAAGCTTTTCACACTTAAGGAAATGTTCCTTCACTGGCCCCCTGCTTTTGTGATATGAGATACGGGTGGTACACAACACCACTTCTCAGTTCTTTGTCAACAGGATTCATTTAACCGTATTAATTAATAAACATCTTTTGATTCGAACGTGTACCATCTCTTATTTGAGGTAGACGCGTTCCTTAGTGATCACCGCAAATCGAGCAACAAATAACTCGTTATTAAGTTTTGAATGTCAAGTTTAATTCACGTGCTATAACTGCGACTAAGGAAATCCAAGTTGAGAAAACCAAATGCCGTGTCGACGGTCCCGGCCTTAATGTAAAAAATACTGTTTAATTTAGCTAGTTACTTGTCCCTTATATAAGACTATTAAGATAAATCTACGAGTCAAATAAATTACCTCAATTATTTCTATTTGATACGTCTTGTATTTAAGGAGTTACGTTTTTCCCGAAACCAAGAATTGGTTCTCGGGTATGCGACGATACGCGTATGTCTGTCTGTCTGTCTGTCTGTGCCCCCGATAACTCAAGAAAGATACCACTGATTGACTTCAAATCGTGTACGGTGTTGTAATTCAACCCTATGAAGACGCCTATTTAATTCCAGCAATATCCGT
>JAUUEB010497999.1:0-10439 GCA_032362205.1 Clione limacina
AAATAAGATTAAGATCAAAACGGAGAAAGACAATTACCAAGACCGAAATAATATAAAACACTGTTATGGAATTATACAAAACACAATAAGATGAGTAGAAAGAGATCATGTCGATAGACTAGAAATGGACAAGAACAAATTAAGAAGAAAGGCATGATTATATAAGGTATCTTAATGAATAAAGCTATCTTTATATTACATGCTGTGCAATACAGCTCCTTGGTTTTACAATACATTTACATATGGATTAAGTTAGCAATTAGTATGTTTTTAAAGTGAGGAAAGCGGAGAGAAGATAACTTACGATCTAGAAAAATAAGAAGGAAAAAAGGGAAAAATAAGAAGACACAGATTTCCGTGTCTTTGTGCTATTAACATAAAGCTAGTACTATTAAGGTACGGGATTATGCTTGCCTGAACAATACAATAAAATCATTGAATCACATTTTGCATTTTAGAAGCATCTTGAAGATATTCTTCAGTGATGAAAAGTACATACACAATATGGTATAAAAAGTGACATGCCGCTAACGGAGATTCGAAATGATTCATGTTGAATTGTTTTTCATGGCTACGTGACTCACGTGCTCTATTTACACGCACAATTATATTGTGCAGTGGTATATGTTATTCTTGTGTGTCTGTGTGTCTGTGATAACTTGAGTAGTTTTATTGGGATCTCTTTAATTTTTGGAAGGATGGTGAGGAAATAAATATAACTTCTGCTATTTAAATCCAGAAATATGTATTAAACATTGACGGAGTTATAGCCTTTTTTTATTTTTGATCCTATATGTTCTCAGTTAGTTTGGTAAAAACACGCTGTTATCACATCTTCAGAGTTAAGAATCTAAAATCTTACAAAGAGGCTCTTTTAGTGACTATCTACACCCATGTTTCACAATTTTTGAATAATCAATTTAAAACAGAGTTACGGCCCCTTTGAATATTTTGCTATATGTCTTTGTTAATTTTTGAGAACATGTTGTGGTCCCATCGTCAAAGATATAAATATGAAATTGTGCACAGAGGCTTAATTCGTGGGGCCCTTAAAGCTGGAGAAGAATGTTTTGAAAATAAAACATTTTTGACAGAGTTATGTCCCTTTCATGATTTTCAGATTACGTTATTTAGGCGGTGGACGCATGGTTGGGAGTAAGACTCTGAAATATTGCACGCAAGCTCTTCTAGGGACCTTCTAAACATATTTTTCTCAACTTTCTGAAAAATATGTTTACAGAGATATGGCCCTTGAGTTGTTTGCTATGTTATGTGTTATTTGTGTCCGATGTGCGTGATTGTACTCTCTTTGAGTACTCATTTTTCTGGTTTTGAAATGGGGGTGGGGCAATTGTGAATACTACCAAATCAAAGTGGGTGTCGATGTCTTAGATTAACCACTTATGCATATTTCGAAATATTTGCTAATGTATTTAACCAAGATCTAAAAGCTTGAACTTACCTTCTTCAAAGTCTGGAGATATCTTTGGGTCATGGTTTTCAAGGAGAGATTTGATAGCTTTCTGCCTGAAATTAAAAAAAACCCACTTGTATTCAAAATGTTGCTAAGGGGGAACCTCAAACTTTTATATCAGACGAATGTATACTAATATGTCATTGATGACACTAACAGCTATACGATAACATACTATAGTTTTATCACTTGTATCATACAATTCAGAGCCCCTGCTCCTCTACTAGCTTTGTACCTCCAAACCAAAGTAAAAAAAATATTATTACCTTTGTCATGTTTTTTGTACTGCCCTGAATGATCTTAAAACTTCAGTTATGCCACATGTACTTTATTTTCAAAATCATATTTTTGAAGTACACTTTTTAAATTGAAGTACCTTAAACACGTCCTTTAAACTTCCTCTCACTTGTTTGTTTTCAAAGTTTTCAAGCGAACCGCTCCTCCTCAGAATGATAATCAGTTAATTAGTCAGTTCATAAGTCTTTTTCTCATTTCTAAAAACATAATCGGCAAAAATGATGCACCATATTCAACTTTGGTATTTATCAGCTGGTCTTCTTGGATATATCTAATCTTGACCGCTTCGGTGATTTGCCGTGTGAGTGCATTACCATGTACACCCACCACGTTGAAGTGCCCATGCTCAAATTGCGTTGGACCAGCAACATAAATAACATAACCTTGCTGTCTATGCGAAATATGGCCTTTCCCAAGAAAAATGTGATTTGATCCAGAGTTACTCTGATCCAAAGCAGAGACATAACTTTAAAAATGTTTTTTTTAAATGATTGATATTAATAGACTACTCCAGATAAATATGGCGTCGTTTAAGGTTGCTTATTTGTCCAAGCATCCGTACATTAACAACAGTATTTAATAACCCCAAACAGTACTTGTTCTTTTGTGTGTATTGATTCGGTTGATGTATTCTAACATTATATTATACTAATAATACTTGCAATACAATAGCTGCGTGGTGTATTATGTGGAAGTAACAGTCCGTTCTGACAAAGATAGCCATGACTGCTAAAAGCCTTTTGTACGATGGCAATTGATGTTGCTGTGCAGTTGTTACTCACTAAAATTGCTTCATGTATGCAGTGTCTTGTTTTTTTTGTTTTCATAATCGTACAAGCTCTTATGGTAAATTGTATCTGCTTTCTTTCATATTTGATTCCTCTGAAACTCAATATTCAATGTTTTCAGTACAAAAAATTGACGTAACTTCTCCAGTCTGCAAAACAGAAAACAATGTTGCCTCATTTTCCTAATAAAACATTTTTACATATTTTGTCTCGACGCATTTCTTGATTGAAGTTAGCTTTAATAATTTTAACAAGGAGCGTATAATTTTACTCTGTTTCATTTGGCGCTGTTAAATAATTAACGACACCACACAAATATGCATTGACAAGATCATAATTAGTTAACAAAACATATGAGTATGATAAAAGAGACAGAAACATGAGTATAAACGAAATACTTTTATAGAATCAAAAATATTGTACATAAAGCCTTTTTGACAAAATTATTGACGAACAATAACTAATTGATATGTTTATTTATACCGGAGGGTTTATTAATGATTTTCTGTCACAAAGGACACGATTAGTGGACATTTACGTGCAACTCAGATGGCAAATTTTAGATATTTTTTTATAACTTGAACAGTTTGTTATTTCAACAAGAACATCTACAATATTTACATTTTAAATATGATTTATCATCTAAATGTATAAGTTAGCATAGGAAAAATGATAACCATCCGTTTTTTAATGTAGGAGTTCTTATTGGTTTGAATTGAATTATTTCTGTTGGAGTGTGGCTTTGTATGTCAGTGTGTCTCTCCGACATCATGGAACTTAAGTATGTTGAAACATGATAAGTCAAAAAGGGTTACTTATTATTATCAGTTGCATACTCTTTTTTAAGTACAATAAACATGATCCTGAAATTAATACTGTATGACGTTTTCTTGATACACGTATTATGAGCTAAACCGTTACAAATAAAATATATAGATAAGAACGATAAATCAAACTCATCATGACTTACAAGCCAGTACTTCCATGTGATGAAACATTCTGAAATCCTATGAGAAAAAATCACACAGCAAATTGAAACACAACAAAGAAACATTTTTCCAAGAGTGTCTCCAGTTGGTAGAGAATGAATTGTGTCTGATGGTAGCTCAAGTTAATCAATATAAACTTTGAAGGTTGTGAGATGCACTTAACGGTATTGAAGGAAGACGTCCGTTTATTTTCACCACATTTTTAATTGATGTCATTATGTCTGGGTGCAATATTGATTAATCATAACTCATACTAACATGTATACAAATGTGATAAAAAAGATAAGCCTGGACTTGGTAAAAAATCAAAACATAAAGTAATGTGTAAATCGAAAACCATTCAACTCTAAAATAATCCAGGGCCTTCTCACTTAATTCGTGTATTTACTCTATATCTTAAATATTATGTGTAAAACACTGTAAATAATAAAGTTGTGTTGTACATATTTAAATACATCGTTCACTCAGAAATAATTTGGACTGAAACCATACAGCTGTTGAAGATATGTTTTATATTTGTGTGATATGGACTTACAAAAGCATTAACAAGCTTTTTATGTTCACAGGACGTGCTATTGACTCGACACCACATGTTTACAAGTACATAATATGGGCTAACATCGTAAATGTCTCTTAAGTCGTATAGAGTAAATGGGGTTATCTAATGAATTAATAATTATGTTGAAATGAGAGGAGCGTAACGACCAAATTGACGAAGGATGGTGAAAAGCGCCTGGGTTTTGAAAAAGGGTTTACTTCAAGAGTAGAGTATGTGCGCGAATAATTTTCATAAATGTGGGGAGGTTAATACAAAACCTTAGAATATGATTGGTCTTTTGACCCTTTCATCTTCTTTTTTCTTCTTCTGATGAGCTGATTCTTAGAGGAATGTAGACATTTTTAATTTGTACTGCCCCTTTTGAATGTTTGTATTTATATAATAGCAATGAGAGACAGCAGGATGACATAACCGATGAATCGAGGGAGCGTTGGGCGATCCAAAACTATAGTAAAATATATCCATTTTCTTCCCTCTAACTATGTTAACAACAATTTGCCCATTTGAGACTGGAACAAAATGTTGATATATTTATCATAACAACAGTTCAAATACAAAAATACGGTTTCATAAAAATGAAATGTTACACTTCATCACATTAAATACACTGATGATGCTGGTAACTGCAAAGAAATCTCATGTAAGAACATGGAATTGTGCGCATGATCTGACATACATCTTACAATATCAGAGTATACACAACAACTGATTATACAATCGCGAGTTTGAATAATGGCCATTCAGGTATTCACGAACTCACACGAATACTCAATTGATATTTTCTATGGCGTAAAAATGTGCGAGTATAGAACATTAACTTTGGATTTGTTCTCCAGGGGTATTGATCATATGGGTTCGAAAGGGTTTGTGACATACGTATTCGGTGTTCCCAATTCCTTGCTTGTTCTCGGTAAATTGATGATTGAGAGTAATATTTGCATAGGTTAATGTTTTTTTACACCATTTCGTATATCCAGTTTTTGTTGATGAAATGTATTTGAGAAGCGCTTTATCTAATCGACCTTAAAAGTTATATCACCAATCAATGAGCAAATTTGTGAACTATTTGTTTTAAGTATCAGTTACCAATAAACTTTACGCAACGCAAATCATCGACTAGGTGTTTCGTTTCTTTTAAAATGTACATACATACAACACCGACTGCTTTTATATTTTTTTATTTCAATTTACCTAAGAGAGAGAGAGAGAGAGAGAGAGAGAGAGAGAGAGAGAGAGAGAGAGAGAGAGAGAGAAGCAGAGGTTAAGGTAAAGGTACAGGAAAGAAACAACAGTGGTATAACAATGACATAATATGTGACATTTTCTTACCTTCCAGACTCTTTGTCACCCTGCCTTGGCTGGTCACTAAGCACATTATATCCTACATATGAATCTGTGTCAAGTCTCTTGCCACGAGACCTGAGTCCACTATCCTCTACACCATATCCACATCCAAAATGGAAACACGCAGCTACCACAAGAGTAACACGTAAAAGAAGTACCATTTTATATCCAAACTTTGAATATAATACTTCTGAATCAATCCAATCACTCAATACTAACTTTCTTGACTTCCAAACACAAGCGATTATTCAACCCATTCACTTTTTTAAAGTTATATTTAATGATATTGAAGAATATTAAATAGTATCTATCACTTCTTCATGAGCTAAGAGATGATTCAAGAAAACTGATTTCAAAGACTTTCTCAAATACTTATTCTGGCTATATACAAAGGTGGTTTCAGTATGTCAGTACTCAGTACTATAACTTTTGTAGCAAAGCTCTGAGGGCGATCTTTGGTCTAGTGTTCATGTTCCGACACCACAGAGGACAGATAACAGCTTGATAATACTATTTCAGTAAATGAATTCACGTAGACAACTTTGAGTACTGTTGAGAACTACTTTACTATCCTCTTTGTTTACGGCACAGTACCGCTGCTAATTACTGTCAGTGGATCGAAAATGCCCTGGCACTTTAGTGAAGTGAATGATCCGTCTGTATAGTTGACTACGTAGTGTGGTCTAGCAATGTGTATGTCTTTGCCAAAACAACACAATTGCGTTAGTCAATATTACTAAATGTATCCAACAATCTCATCAAGTTATCCTTCTTTATTTGTACCAGTTGTGTCAATATTACTCAAGTGTTACATCAACCTGAAGTTATGTTTGGAAATTTCGTTTGTCAATCTGCAAAAAAACAAAACAGAAAAAGATTATATAGATAGTTTTTCTTGAACGTCACATTGCCTTTAAAAAAACATAGAAAAAGATTGCTTTCAATTATTAAAATACAATATAAAAAAAGACAAGTCATTAACTATTATTTGGAAATAATATTTTATCAATTTCGGAACCATTGTACTAATCTGTTACCTTTGCAAGACTTAACTTTGTAACACTATTATATTATGTCCATTAAAAGACTAATTCAGCCTTCATGCGTCTTTTTTCATCGTTCTGTCATTTCTGTTATGCTTTTATTTATAATCTTCCATATAGCTTTTTGATTACGTCTTTGCATAGCGCAGTGGTGCGCGTCTCGCTGTTTAACTAAGAGGTACGGGGATCAAAACGGGGATCAAAACTCCTTTTTTAATATCACATTTTATTGTTTCCACTTTCAATGTAAAAAAACATTACCGCGATTCGACCACCAATCTGAATATTATATAACAAAGATGGTTATCTTCTCACTTATCAACTGAGCTTTAGAGGATATACTTTAAAGTTATATATTTTAAATATCTGCTTTCATCTGTCACCAATCATAAATGATCTGTTAAAAATGTCGCTATTGTCTGCTGGTCTTGAGATATTCTCCCGTCGTGGTAAATATACTTAACGCACGCGTTGATACATATTTAGAAGATTAACTGTATACATAAAAATGCCTGTTCCATTTTGATGTATACCATGCAATCATTTAAATATATAATATATATATGCAACATATTAATATTTAATGATTTAAGATGTCATAGGTGGTTCACCTACGCTGTGGTGTCCATTTTAGGGCTTGCACAATCTTTATAATTTAAATAACAAACTTTAAATGAAATTAAAACATTTAAAAACAAATCAATAACAAATACAGCAGAGTATGATGTTGATCGTCTTTAAATAAAATCTCGAACAAGATCAGCCACCTCTTGCTGTTGCTATCTTGTGTCCTGTTAGATGGTTTACCTCCTTAGGGACCTAAATATGCTTAGTATCAAATGGGTCATCCCCTTTTAGGTTGATAGGGCCTACTATTTAAAAAGCTGAACATTTTTTTGAAAAAACTTCAGACTTAAGCATTCAGGGCCAGACGTTTTAATTTTCTGTTTGTGCCACCTTACCACGCCCAACCTCAACTCTATATCGGGACGATGGTTCATTTATACGGCGTGTCATTTGACTCAGTTTTTATCTTTTCTTTTTCGTTATGCTCTGTTGAACACGTATCATTTTATTCATATGTGTAAGTAAAAATACTCTTATTTGAAAAACAACTTAACTGTCTGTGTCTGTCTGTCTGCCTGACTGCCTGTCTGTCTGTCTGTTTGTCTGTCTGTATGTCTGTCTGTATGTCTGTCTGTATGTCTGTCTACTTTGTATCTGTACTGTCTCTCTGTATGTCTGCATGTCTGTATGTCTGTATGTCTGTATGTCTGTATGTCTGTATGTCTGTATGTCTGTATGTATGTATGTCTGTATGTATGTATGTCTGTATGTCTGTATGTCTGTATGTCTGTATGTCTGTATGTCTGTATGTCTGTATGTCTGTATGTCTGTATGTCTGTATATCTGTATGTCTGTATGTCTGTATGAATGTATGTCTGAATGTCTGTATGTCTGTATATCTGTATTTCTGTATGTCTGTATGAATGTATGTCTGTATGTCTGTATGTCTGTATGTCTGTATGTCTGTATGTCTGTATGTCTGTTTGTGAACACGATAACTCAAAAACTATACAACTAAAAGTTGTACAATATTTATGCCGTGTGCAAATTGCCGAGGGTCACGATGTTTTTCAATTCACTTATTATGTGGTATAACGTCTCATCCTAGTAATGCCCTGTAGCATCAAAAAGGTTCCAACTCCACCGATACCAAAATGAATCAACACTTTTAGCGTAACCATCTTGGAACTAATTCAAGGAACATTTTACACTTAACATTATTCATCGAGGCAACGGGCAAAGAAAAGATTAATGCATTTTCGAATTATATTGTGCTATATGATAATATGCTCAAGGCATACTATTCACATCTCAAGACATAAAAGCTGTCCCAAAAAGGATATGAATAAACTGTCTTTATATCATGAACTAATTTTATTCCAGCGATTTTTGGGACATTTAGTCGCCTTTTACGACCCGCAGCCTCACGGTAGACCTATTCTTAGCAATGCCGCGAATCTGCACGACAGACAGAAAACATTGATGTTAAGATGAAACAAATGTCTGAGGCAACTACATCTTAATAGTGAATTTTGGGATGCAAATCTACAAATTTGTTAATATAAATCTACGCTCACCCAAAATATTTGTCTCTACACTCAGTTCGACACCGTAAATCGCTTGGCTGTCATTCCACGGTTCCAGTTATCTCGATAACATTGGATGAGATGAATCTCTCCGTCCAACATGACGTAAGGTCAGTGACTTCGAGTGTCGATGTCTTGTAAAATATATGAACTATAATAGTTATTTTTCCTTTATTATAATAAAATTGAATAGATGTGTTTCAGATTGTCTAGAGTCTACGTCACAATGGCAAATTTATGTCAATGATATTTTTTCAGACAGCACTTTTACTGTTATCATCTTGTAAAATTTTAACGTCATATGTAATACATTATAATTATTGTATTAAAAAACCCAGTAATTGTCTGTTAGATCTGGGAACGTGTAATTATATATAAATAATTATGAAAACATAATATTCTTGTTTTGGCTTTGAAATACGTTTTCAATCAAAATTTCTTTTTAAATACAATAAAAAAAATAGTTGAGCAAGTTATCTGAATGACGCAGATCGATTCACTTTAATTTTGTATTCATTTTCCGATCTTTGTCGTCATGCATATTCAAGCACACAATTATAAACATCATCTTTGACAGTTGATTACGATATCTCAATTGATATTGCTCATTCACAGAAAGTGTAGATACACAAGAAGACAATTTCCCCCTGACATATTACTTGAATAAACGTTCTCGACATGTAACAAATATAATTTCGTGTCTGTTTATTGATTTGTCCAATAACACCAGCAGCGTTTACAAGATATTATACACGTCCAAAAAATCCATGAAGCAATAAGATCCAGTTGTGACCCAATTGGAGACATTGTTCCAATTTTTGTTCGAGGAATAACGAAATAAGATCTTTCCTTTAATTATAATATTTGCATGGGGCTGAGAGTATGTGATTGGCATAAAGATAATATCGTAATCTGATTAAAACACTGAGCTTTACCATTCCCCTTTCAGCAAAACTAATTTGATTTGATTTAGCTTCTTCTCCTCCGTCAGTATAACGGATATAGCATGAGTGTGAATAAAAGAGAAGCAAGAGAGAAGATATTTATGATTCAAAATATATGATGTCAATTACTTAAGAGAATATCAAACTTTCCCCCTAGCCATAACTCAATATTATCACGAAAGAATATTGAAAATAGTCACCAGAAGAGGCTCACATAATGATGTAGAAAACGCAGTCACAAAAAGAGATCAAAGGTTTTTATTCTAAACTTAATTTGTTACTCTTATTTTTATGATTCGCAGTAATGTTTCAGATATTCATGCTTCACATTCGGATATGAAATATTGACTTCTAAATTCATCTCAATCATCTTGAAATGACAACAAAAAGCAATTGCCCATTTGCCTTGTTACCGGAAGGCGGTCCCATGAGTATCGCGGAAGTGTACATCAAACAAGTATCTCGTTAAGGGAAAGGCGCATCAATCAACCACTCTGAGCACGCCCTTTTAATGTCTGTCTCGTTGAGCGCGTAAGAAGACACACTTCTGAGAAAATAGAGTGCGTTGAAGAACAGCTTCTTGCATCCATCTCTTATTCAAGTATTCGTTTGGGGGAGAGTGTAGAGAAAATATAAAGTTCAAGGGTTTTAAGAACCCAATGTTTGATATATTTAGCCGCATTCAACCATCAGCATGAAACACTGAAGGTCGATAAGCTGTAAGTTCTTTGGCAGAGCACTCTTGAAAATCGAGGGCCCTTTGACCAGTTTTGTTCCTGTAGTGCTAAATTCCGGACATTGACCGATAAAAATCTCAAATGTCCGATCGATTGCAACCAGCCAGGACA
>JAUUEB010498010.1:0-10439 GCA_032362205.1 Clione limacina
AACCTTTTAGCTATTTACATATGTACCGTACATTATGCTTTTCTTTGTTTGGTTTTAAATTATAAAATATCACATGAAAATTCACATGAAAAAATAAAAAAAGAATACATTCTAGGCTTCTTGGATAATATACAGCACATAATAATGAATCAATTCATTCAGACAATGCATAAAAAGAATTACCATCAGACCAATTGTGGTTTTACTTTTCAGCTGGCAGCATGATTTCATTTTTGCATCAAGTGTAAACCTATGTTTGGATAACTTTTTTTTGATAAAAGAAGTTGTAAAGCAAAATTGACAAAGCATATTTTGAATGAAATTTGCATTATTATATTTCCCCCAGGATATGAAACCAGGTTCAGTGATGATGTAACATTAAGCTATGAAGATCTGGTCAGAAAACATGTTGTAAGTATTCTTATCATCTGAACACATTTTTTTATGTATTTTTTAAACTTTTAAAGGAGTTGGAATCAAGTTTGTCATCAGCATGTCAGCATCCCAAATGCTGCTGTTTTTCTAATTTTGTTAAACCTGTCTTACGTCTTGTAAACCACTTTATATGGCAACTGCTTGCAAGTGATTTTGCCAATATGTTCATCTTGGCCACCTTTATCATGAACCATGGAAGGCTTGCTTATACAAGTTTAACTGAACTAAGGGACACACATAAAGCTGAATTAGATCCATGTCACTATAATCTCATTTCCAGGAAAGGGAACTGTGAGACTGTGATACTCTTAAATTAATAATTGTCATCACTACCACATTATGGTCAAGAGAGATAACTGTCGTTAACTTTGCCGAATCTATGGTCAACAGTGACAATATTGAGCTTGACCTTCAAAAGAAAACTATCTCATTACTTTCTATATTTTGACACATGTTTTTTTGTCTACAAAAGGAACAATTTTTAGCAAGTGCTGGTGAATATGCACAAGTGACTGACCTGTCTGCGAAGGTATCAGAGTGGGAAGACAAAATAAAGCCAAGGCTGGAGGAAGAGGTAAGAATGTTATTACACTTTCTAAACCAGCTAATCTGTATTTTTATTCTATTGGTGCTTGCAGATTACTCAATGGATGCAATCAGAATCTAGGATTATGAAGATTTGTTGAGACCATCTATTTAAGTCCAGCATGATTTTTTCCTAGAATTGTTCCACTTTGTATGAAGTTCTTTACTGGTTTATAGTTTATGTGGTAGATTTTATGGTGGATATTATTGTTTCCTAATAATATGATTGTTTGATGAACAGTTTTAACATTTTCCTTCTTCTGCACAGGCAAAACATGATCAATTTGACATACATAAATATGGCAGCATCATAATGGAACAATTAGTCAGAGGAGAGGCAAAATCATTCAAGGAACTTGTCAAAGGGAAAGAACAGTATAAAATTTGCCGATTGACGTTAGCCACGTTACAACTGGTATGTAGTTCATTTTAGAGTCCCTGGTTTTGATCTATTAATGAATAATATTGTGTTCTTTGGAGAGTTTAGTAACATTGATGACAGAGCTTTTTGAATCACTTTTATGTATTTAGTTTGAAACAATGTTAAAGATGGGTTTTTGCAGCACATTCGTCTCACTCATTGCATGTTTATATACGAATCAGAAGGCAATCATTAGATGGAATGGCAAACACTGTGATTTTTTAAAACATCAGTAAAGGCATGAAATAAAGGTTGCATTCTCTTATTATCGTATCTTCACAATACATGGAAAGACAGAGGTATACCAAACCATCTGAAAATAGCGATCTTCAAATTTTTGATTTGGCTCATACTTATCATGGCTGCCACTTCTCCGGTAGGTACCGGATTTCTGGATTCAAAATATGCTCAAAAAAGGATTTCCGGATTCAAAATAGGCTCACAATTTTTTTCCCAGATTCATATTATTCCCGTCCGATTTGGAACGTATTCGTTCCTGCGGTTATAACGCAACGTACAACTAACCGCCAACCTCATATCACTTATTTTCGGAAATAGCAGGAATACGCTTTCGTTTTCCGATAAATTTATAAAACTATCTCATAATTTTTTTTTAAAAATATACTTAAGCTATACTTCCTTTTTGTGTGTTTTATCTTTCAAAAAGATTTGTTTGATTCCATCTTTACGGAATAAGTAAATGAATTAAAAGACTTTAAAATGTGTATTTTTGTGTGAGTTGTGAAATATCTTAAGCTTTTGTTGGTCGAACGCACTTTTCTGAACTGAAATATTTATTTTTCTACAGCCTAAATTATTATCTTGTATAGACCAAAAAAATAAATTAAACTATTTTCCACATCTTCAGGCCAATGTCTACAATGTGGAACTCAATGTTACACCTGATAAGGATGGATCTATTGTGGACACCCTACAAGTGAAGCTTCTCTCCACCAAGAGACACTTTGAAGAGTTAGAGGATTACCAAGCCCCATCTAGCAAAGAGTCATAACGTTAACCTGTAACCATTTCTCACTGTATGTTTCTTAAAGTACTTTTATCATGCCAACAAATTGTTAGAGGACATTCTGAAGAAATTAAATTAGACTTTGACACATATGGTAAATACAATACAAGTAAGTGCATCAAAACATGACTCAAAGTTTAGACTAATTTCCTTCAGAATATCCTCTTTCTCAAAGCTGAATCTAATACTGAGATTATACGTATCTTATGAAGGGAAAAGCTAAGATTTGCAATTCAGAAGTATTTTGTAGAGGTAAGTTTTAAAGGAGGAGGAGTTAAGTCTTCAAATATCTCTTTCACATGTGAATGCTTGGACCATAATGATTCCAAAGTCGCATTGTACAAAAGACATGTGCCATTATTCAAATCAATAATGTATTTTGTTGTCAGTTTGAACCAAATTGGTTGAAAAATGTAGAAGTTTCACATTATTTACTTATTTTTACCAACAAACATTATTTAAAAAAATATATAGTTGCCTAATAAAGTACTTCAAATGCTCTAAATTTATTGAAATTTTGAATAGTTTATTTTTATAAAATCAACGCACAGACTTTTAAAATCTTAACTAGGTCAAAGGCTAGTGATTATATGACATATTCATTTAACAAATGTAATATGCAGGCAAATTGGACTATTAGAGTATAACTGTCTGGAATCCAAAATTTGTTTTGTTCATCCTAATTTTATCTATTTTTCGCAATTCTTTTTTCAGGTTTAACTGAAATTTCTAATACATTGGTATATTGTCATGTTTTGTATTATATCAAACAAAATGTTAACCATGATCTGACAAAAGCTAAAAATGTACCCCCCTCAATGGATTTAAGTTTTGGAGTCAAAATTCTTTTGAAAACATTTTTCAAGAGTTTTTAAAAATCTAATTTTTGTTTGACCCATATGATGAAGACATGCAACTTTGAACGGATGTCAGTCTTTTTTTCATGAAATGGCAGATGTTTGTAAGCAAGTGCCCTCTGCAAGTTTTGTTAGAAATGCAAGGCTGCAACAACATCAAGCAATCACTTTGACTATGATTATCATTATTGGTGACAATAACTTTAATATGATGTTTCTTTTTGTGGATTCGCTGTGCTTTTCATATCTGCTGGAATTGTTTTGCAACAATTTTTGTTAAGCAAAATAATAAGCTCTTTCATGGCTTTGTGATATCACAGCTGTATTGTATTTTATTGCATAAACTTTGTGACAATAATGCAAGTGAATTGAAATTTACTTTTGTTCACAAATACCATCCCAAAAAGAAACAACAAACAAATGTGTAGTTGTCTTAATATTGCAAGTGTAAGTAACAGTTGTGTTTTGGTATTGCAAGATGTTTTGAATTAGGGTAATCTCTTCTTTGATTCTGAAAGCCCCTGTAGTTAGAGCTCTGAAAGCAAACCATGTTCAAATTTGATAGTACTTAAATAACATTTCTGTATTATTTTTACAGAGATATATTATTGTCAATACAGTGAGGAGCAGAAGTCCATCATTGTATTTTATTATATTTTCTTTGCAACTTCTCTATGTCTTCCTGTGGGCATTGTAGTGAGTTTAAGAAAGGGGACTCAATTACCATGGGGAAGAATTCCACTGTTTCTTTAATGCAGGTGTTTTACTTGGTACCTGACTATAGGCAGAGAATGTCTAAGTATACTTTTGGTCAATAATGTAAGGATCGCCAAACCCATCTAGAATGGTAATATGAATTAAGTGTTTGGTGAATGAAATATTACAACCAGAATTTCCATCATCAAGAAATTTGGGTGCATTTTACAATCTTGAGAAGTGATCACTTGCTACTTTTCATATAGAGCTATATAGGGTTGTCTCGAAACATGTGAAATAACAACAAATTATTGGGTGATCTTTCAACACATGTATTAAAGATTTAAATCAATTTGTCAGAGAGCGTTGAATGTATTTTAATGTTTTTGCAAGCAAAAAAAAACTGAAAATAAACACTTTGTTCTGTTTGGATGCGCTTTTGTGATGCCTTAAATGTTATCCTTGTAGTGAAGAAACACTAGAATCATTGCAAAGCAAAGTTGGAGTGATAGAAATTCAAGTCGAGAAGCTGTTAACCATTAAGTGATTCAAACACAAAGAAACAGTTCCGTTAGCACCAGAAATATTGCTGAATATATCATGATAACCAAAATTCTTGGTGTAACTCGTTAAACATTTCCATCAAACACATGGTTGATTCATTTTACCATTCTGGATGGTAGGTCCTTAAATTTGACCATTAGTTTAAGATTGTTAAGGCAAGGCAGCTAACAGGCGACCCCTTGAACACTTCATTGGGCCTGTTGGGGTATTATTCATAATTGTGCCTTGAGCTTGAAAGGGAAAGCTCTATAGAAATGGCATTATTGTTATTACCAGTTTAATTTTATTTTCTATATCTGTTGTTTTATATTTTTTTAGGATGGAAAAATTTCAATTTGCATGGTAATGAAAGTGTGAAATTCTGTTGTATAATTGAGATTGTGTATAAAGATTAGACACTTGTTACAAGTTTGAAAGTACTATTTGACATGTTTTCAATGTATATAATATTGTACATAGAAATAAAATGTAAATATGAAAAGTTTTGTTGATCTTTTTAAACATTTATCTTGGTTTACCTGAAATAAGAAATATTCTACTTTAAAAATCCTTGATAACTGTGGGGATTGAACCTGTAACCTCCCGCTTAGTAAGCAGGCATGTTGCCACTAGACTACGTTGGACCCCATGTTCAAAGCTCTATGTTGTTAGGGGGATTCTAGGGCCAGTTATGACAGTCATTTGGCATTCAATATAAAGAAGAGTTTTGTAGTTATCATCGCAACAGTTTAATTGTCTGTAGAAATGTGAAATCTTAGAAACGCAATGCCCTTTTGATAGATGTGGTTCCAAAGAGTTGCACTTGTCACTTACAGGTTAACGTCTTAACGTTACAAAGGCAAAATTGGCATTTTAGTTGGGCTGGCTTATGCAGGCTTAATTATTTTTCATAAAGAGTTAAAAAGACAGCTTGTACAAAGACAAATGCAGGCGGTAAGCAAGGTTGGCTGCTTATCAAGTTTTGCCTGTATTATAAACTAATAGTTATCAAAACAGTCAAATTTATTTATCTTTTATTGTTCAGAACTTGTTGCTTTTTATTGGATCTCGGCTAAAATATCCGATTCAAATTTATCTTTTTGAAATACAGTGTCGGGTTATTTATGCCCATAAAGAATCTTAGTATCTCCAAAATGGGTACAAATATTGACTTATGGTGTTTTTTTTTTTACCTATAACGATTCTTTTTAAGTTTTTATTACACCAACCTAGAGTCTCTACAATATGTTGTTATTGAGCTATGGACAAACATAAGTGGGTAAATTCTGGTTTTCATGCAAAATGAAAAAAACCTTAATGTTACTTTTGCGTAAATGACCATAATTTTCCCAGTTGTGTTTATCCAGTGATAGCTCTATAACCGTACACTATATAGTGAATACTGGCTGGCTGACTTTATCTACCCTATTTATTGCAAACAAGTTAGATATCGATGAGTGAATATCGATCAAGTTTTAACGAGATCGATATTCATCCATCGGTATCTAACGAGTTTGCAATTCATTGGATAGATAAACTCAGCCAGCAAGTATTCACTATATAGTGTACGGTTATAGAGTTATTGCATTTTAACAACGACTGCATAGCTATTTCTATGAAAACTCCATGTGTGGGAAGAATCAATTTTTCTCGCGTTTGTGAGTTGTCTCGCGGTTTTAAGGTGTGTGTTGCTAACTGAGCTCCCTGCCACGATTTCTACTGTTTTAGGCGTCACAGTTTTAAGGTGTTTGTGAACTCCTCGTGGTATTGTGTCAACACACTTTATTTTCTATATCGTAAATGCTTATTGTTCGGGTAAACCGTGTATGATTTGCATTTAGCAAATGCAATAAAAAGACTTATGGTTAATGATGTAAAAAAATAAAATAATTTCTGTTTATAAAAACTGAAGGCGATATCTTTTATCACCACAGAGATACTAAGATCTTTATCTGCAAATTTTAAAATATAACTCTGTATACTGTATATATCATGTTGCCATTTCAACTCTCACTGGAGCAGTCAAAGAGAATTTGTTGCATAAGCGATATCAAGTCTCGCTTTTGCTTGTGTGGCTGCATTTTATCTTTTCCAATTCAAAAATTATTATAAAATTTGTTATGAGTGTGGATACTATTTTCAGATGTGAGCATTTTCACCCTACACTTTGCAGAACCATTGTGTATGTCATGACCCAAATGTTCAGGTTAACATGTATAAATAAGTGGGCGATGGCGCCTGCTTAGAAATCCATAGGTCTGAAAAAAGTCATCTCTGTCGAGAAAACAAGTTTCATGATTTAAATGTTGAGGAAAATGGATTTCATTATCAGATCCTTTGGTGGTTGAAAATAAATCAAAGGAAGTCAAACAATTGCCAAAAAGGGTGCCATCTGGCAAAAATTACCAAAGTTAAGTCAACTAAACAACAAACAAAGTTGTTACAAAGACGTGGCAAGAGATCTTTTATTGGTGTCACAAAAATACAGGTTCTGGTTCATAAACAACACTCACTTAATAATAACAGACATACCTGGACATACAATTAAAATAGTCAAGCAATCTGTGTAGCAAAATATTTTAACTTCAGTATCAATAATAAACCACAATTTAGCTGCCAATGTCTCTAACGCCTATATATTCTAAAATAGAGGGAAATATTGGTAAGTGTTGAAAGATAAGATTGTTCAAATACGAGATTTATTTATCTTGAAATGAAGAACTTCATCACAAAATGTGTTAAGTAAGAGTAAAATCATATTTTCCTTCTTGTTTCTCCATTTCATCATATTGAAAAATGTTCAAAAGCCGTAAAGAATAATATCTTTTTTTTTACTCCCAAGCAAATTAAAAAATTAAATTAAAGCAAAAGAAATTAAACCCAACGGGTCAGATCTGGAATGTAGGCTGAAACAAAAAGACTAAAAAGATTTGAATTACAACTAACCCTCAAAGGAAATATGCAAGCAAATATAGCAAATAGTCCAGATACAAACTCACATTGACAACTCTTATTCTTTTCCTTTCTTAGAAAAACACAGAATATTTTAGGAAACTTTCAAACAGCTTGAAAGCTCTATGATACTTCCTTGCAAATTTGTGAACCTTCTAAAGCAAAACTTCAAATGCTAAAAATAGATAAACTCACACAAAGTAACATTTAAATTTGATTGTCTTTGAATTCTTTTTAGAAAAATCTTGTAAAAAAAAGTTAATGTAGCAAAAATTGAGTTTAAGGTTTAAAACAAGGAAATCCTGACAAAAGGTAAAACAGGCAAGAGTGAAATTTCCTGATGTCACATTCAAAATGCGGCAATTATAGTTGACTATTTGTCTAAAAAAAATATGAACAAAACCTATATAGAAAGTAAAAGTACAGTATAATCTCAATACATTGACATAACATGACGACAGAATACTTCTGTGAGAGGAATAAATCAAGGTCTTAAAGAAGGAGAGAAACTACACAAATTAGTCTTGATTAAATTCATATACAGTAGAACTTGGTTATAACGAAGTCAACGGGACCGAATTTCCCCCCGTTATAACCGGTATTTTGCTATATCCGAAATCACCGAAAACAGTAATTTTTAAAGGTTCTGTCAAGTTAGGGGACAATAGAGTGTAACCATTGTACAACACATTATTAACAATGGGATCAGAGTTGCACAACGCCTATATGCACCCACTTGCGTCGATATTTTTTATAATTTTATTGTTACTTTTTTGTTTTATTTTTGAAAATGCGTTATTTCAATAAACAACAAATGTGCATGAGAACGATAAAGATGCATCAATGTGATTCAATTGAACACACGTACACAGTAGGTGGTGAAAACCAATCCGCCGCCCTTCTAAAAAGTTTCGCGAGGTGATTGGCGACAGCACGAAGAATACATAATATTATGTCACACGCAAAGTTAATTCATAATCTTAGGACTATGCAGTAAGCACATATGCAAAAGCCAGTCGCAGACAAATAACCTCTTGCCACCCAACGCGCCCATTTCAGAATTTTTGATTTGAAGATGTTTTTTTTTTTTAATTTTGACCTGTCGAGCCGACATTAACTTGTGCTGTATGCTAACTGAGATTTATTTTCCGACTTTGTCAATCGAACTTGACTGCTAATGAGTTTGTTATATCCGGTCTACTTGGGATTTTATTTCATTATACCCAATTTTAAATTAGTAATAATTTATTAGGAAAAAAACAGGACTTGTTGTCACATGACAAGCAGTTAACATCATTCAGCCGAAGAAGCTCGTCGGAGGACGAGCGAAAGCTCCTGAGAGACTTACCTTTTCAAACTTGAAGGTAAATGTTCTAAATCATACTAATTAGGACTTGTTTTGTTTGCTATATCCGAGATTTCGTTAAAACCGAGTTTGTGGTAACCGGGATCTACTGTACTGAGTTATGGCTTTAAAAAATGTAAGCTCATATCTCATGTTGAAAAATAAAATATATCCATACTTTCATCAAATAAATCACATACATGCCTAGCTTTTTAAATTAATAATGTAATAGAAAAAAAATCAAATACATTACCATTAGATATAAAATAATGTTAATGCTGGCATAATATCTATATTATCTAAATCTCCATTCTATAATAATAAATGTGAATGGATTTTTTCAAATTGAATGTCTTCTTACTATTCCATTGAATCAGTATAAAATCAACCAGAATTACAGTTTTGTTCTTGAACCAAGGCGAACAATAAAAAACACTTCAAAATAAGGCAAGGTAAATTTTGTACTAAATAAACACATAAATGGCACTTTAGTTTGAAATTTACATAAGGAATGATGGATATAACCATATGATACTGAAATACAAAATGAAATATAGTTCGGAAGCCAAACTCATTACGCTCCTTACTTTTTTAACTTATCAATTTCCAGTGTAATAAATCATATGCCATCTAAAAAAAAATAAGACAAAGCTAAACAAATTTTCAAATACACAAATTTGAACAGACATAGCAAGTATTTGAATAATTAGATTGTTGACTAAATAATTAGCATTTGCAAAATTCTTTAATTCAATTCTAAGATAATTATTAGCAAGTAGATATTAATTTCTTCTAAAAATATATGTTATGATTTTTGCAGATCCATTTCTTTCATGATATATAAAAAGTTACATGAAATATTTTTTAGCAAAAATAAAAAACAAGCATGATATTTGAAATATAGACAAGGTTTTAAAAGCTCTGTTTAATGAGTACTATATGTCAAAAGCATTGATGCACACATTTTTACTGTATATACTCAAATATCTAACATATATCATAGAAAATTTATATTGCACAGACATTTAAACACACTCTTCTTATAGTGCTGCAAATCAGATAAAAATATGCTGAACCAGGCACGTACCCGGACAAGCGAATCAGGGGGAGGGTGGCTGTACTTTGAACCATGATAGCCAAAATGCTATAGGCTCTTATTTTGTAACAGTTACAAATCTCCTCCTTCCCCCTTTTTTGTTTGTGCTGAACAATGTACAAATTGAAAAAAAAATCATTGTTTTGATGCTTGATGATGTGCAATATTGTGAGGTCATGAGCAAACAGTGCTTTGTCAATTTCAAATAGCTGTGGTAGATAAATGGTGAATAGAAGTAAAACAGTTTTACGGGGGTGCGCTGTAGGAGGCCTTCCTCTAAGCCTTTAATTTCACGGTACAAACCATTGTTGTACCATGTCTGAATGGTTCTATCTACAAGAAAATTCTCAATACATTTGTTAAAGTTAAAAAAGTGAACACCAAAAAGTGTAAAAACTAAGAGTCTATAACAGTAACTAACAACTCTGGTTTTACATATATATATACACTATTGTAATATATATTATATATTGTCATTCTAC
>JAUUEB010498021.1:0-10439 GCA_032362205.1 Clione limacina
TCTCTCTCTGTCTCTCTCTCGCTCGCTCTCTCTCTCTGTCTCTCTCTCTCTCTCTCTCTCTCTCTCTTTTTTTTCTTTCTTTTTTTCCTTCTGAGTGTGTGTATAAGAATCCATATTGGTGGAGATACTTCTCAGCTTGACGGAGTGAAAGGTGACAGTCATATTGGTAAGTTCTAGTATTTCAAGGCGTGAGAGTGTGAGAATGTAATGAGTAATATAGTATACGGGATAAGGGGACATTATTTTTAATTGAAATGAATTCAAAATTGTAGTTTACAAGTTTACATCTTAGCAAGTTTAAAAGTTTAAAGTTTAAAAGTTTAAAAGTTTAAAAGTTTAAAAGTTTTAAATTTTAAAAGTTAAAAGTTTAAAAGTTAAAAAGTTTAAAAGTTTAAAAGTTTAAAAGTTTAAAAGTTCACAATTTTACAAGTGTACAATTTCACAAGTTAACAAATGTTCAAGTTAACAATTTGTTAGGGTACAATAGGTTGACAAATAAATTGATCAAAAGTAGACACATGTGATAACAAATATGTACAAAACTTAGAAGGTGTTAGTGTAAGTAACCTATAAATAAGCATATTATACTTTATAACATAATTTATGTGAATGGAATTATCTAAACAAATATTCAAGCAAATACCCAAATACATTTTAACGCATTTTACGCAGATAAGAAAGCATTTTTTTTAAAGAAAGCATAAAATCCAGCTATAATATCCCTGAAATCCTTCTAGGAAAATAATGCAAGCCAAGGATCCTGAATATACTTTTTGCTAGAAACTTTACATGCTATAAAATTAGCATATAACGTTATATCAATCATAATTATCAGAAAAGACTTTAATCAACACATAATTAACTAAAGTTCCGTGCAGATTTTTTAAAGTTCTTTATGGCAGAAAATAATAATGAAGCAGATACTGAAGTCATTATTCAATCAAATGTACCAGTGGTCGTTCATTTTATATGAATATAAACATAGTAGAGTAATTATGTAGTTAACGTGTTTATAACGTACATCCCAGAGAGACTCAACTGGTACGAGTACCAGGAGATAATACAATAAGGTAATTAAATTATTGAATATAAACATAGTATTGCTATTGCATACATTAAAAGCCAACTTTAGGTATACAAGTGCGTACTCTGCTTAACCTTTCAACACGGCAAGACGATTCTAGCGGCTTTCTAACGTCGAGATGCTCCAAGGGGGCTCTGGAACTTCAGCCTGACCCTGTCAAAATATCTTTCAATTTTTGTTTCGTGAAATTTGCTGTTTTTGTAAATACATTTTTCCATCTTGTCTGTTATTTTGCTTTGCAATAAAAATGATCTCCGATTCCATAAAAATAACAGAAAATGCTAAGGTCGAGATTGGTATCAGACAAAGGGCAAACAATCCGTAAGTATTTGTCTTCTTGAGGTGAATTGTACTTTTTTGGAAGGAAAAATTAAATTTTGCAGTAGTCACCATCATCGTTTTGGTCGAGTAGTGTCTGGGCCGATTTTATCGGCCGTCAAACATTGCCCTAACAACATTTCAACGGGACTGCCCGTATGCTTTCCCGGTATGCATCTTAGCGTACTTTCGAAATTGGACTTTTAAAAAATAAGTTTGTTACCTTTATCTGAATTTTTCCCGAAAAAAGTATGCTTGGATGGAAATTACCTATGTGATTGAGAATGTGTTCACCTTGAAACACAGAAAAAAGATAATGATTATAGTGGGATCAGACAAAAGGCCAATAAATCCGTATATAATCCTAATATCGCTCTGAACATATTTGTTTGAAAAAGGAATTTAAATTTTGCATAAGCTTCAATTTGTTAGCCTACTTTTTAACCTACACTAAGAAGACGACATTGGGGGCAAACGTTCCATAGCTTTTTCTGGGGGAAAACAGTGGTGGTTCAGCGGTTCATCAGCCGGACACCGGAAATAAAGCTGTTAAATCGGAAATATTACATTTACAGATGCTTTTGATCAAAAATCCTAGCATTTGGTCAAGGTCAGGCCAAAGGTCAAAATATGTCAACTTCTTGGTCTCAAAGTTTGCCCGTCATCTGTGATGGACCATTCGACATTTGGCTCCGTAGGGAAAGAGTTAATCGACTCTACTTGACTACCCCAATTAAAACGGGAAAAATACTATAGAATAAGCTAGATTTGAACCATTTATTAATTATTTCCAAAATGAATATATTTCAAGATACACAAAGGCATATAGGCGCTTCGGGTAATCGACCTAGGACCTTCGCGATGATTGATTCACGATTGCTTGACCCAAGGTCACGCCCCTTGTTAAAATTCCGGTTTAAATCCGAGCTACGCGCCTAATGAGTTCTAGTGTGTATGAGGGCCTGTGATGTACGGACTTTATGATGAATAGTTGGGTGTCTTTTCTTAGTGAAATTGATATTAATGTAAGGGAATATATTTTGAAATGGACAATTTTGGGGTTTAAGCGCGTTCTCAGCCTATATAATATGACGTCACTGCCGCCAACATCTGTTCATACTCGACTAAGTCACTGACTGTCTGCAACACTAATATGCCTGTCCCCGGGGACTGCACTGTTTTTTAGAAACAAAACATCATAATGTGATGTGTTTTTTTTAATTCGATCAAACCAACACCCATCTCAAATCTATAAAAGCCAAACGGTTGGTGGATGTACCAACTAGGTTGAAAAACTCTCTGGAATATGATACTTGAAAAGCTGGTAATGGACAAGATGAATCAGACACAATTATTTCTAGTGAATTTGGGTGACCTTTTTATTAGTTTTTGTCATATTCCTCATTAGGTGCTCCCCATACGTTGTAATTAATATAGTTTTATACGACACATTTTGATGGCAAAGGCCGTGCTCTATGAAATCAACCATAGAATATTATCTACTAAGAGCTTTAGTGTACCACCAAAATTAAATGTTAGTTGACTCGTCATCTGTCATGGAATTGAGTACTCACTGATGAATGTCATTATTTCAACATACATGTGTCGCAAAAAATACATAGAAATGACACGTTTGATTTTCGATTATACCCAATCCTTTATAAAGACCTTTATTTCTTCACCACAGTTTCAGGAATGCAACATTTATTGCTAGGTCTTTTGGTGATAATTAAAAAGAGATCTGGTTGAGTTAAGGGTTGTGAAACTGGAATTTCCATCCGCCTCCGACTAACTAAATAAGTTGTTCTATTAGCATTACTAAACGAGAATAGCATTTCCACCGAGAGTGTTAGTTATTGATAGCGTATTGTCATGTCGAATAAGTCGAATGGCATATTTAAATATAATGGGAGGGGTAAACACAATGTAACAAATAGGTTGATATAGTAAATGAGAAAAGCACAACGAGAAGATAGGCATTAACAATGTGTTTATACTACGCAGCAAAACAACTACAGGATAATAATAAAGTAAAGTAAAGTTTCCTATCTCATGAATAACGATTGTTTTGATTTAGTGATCATAATACATAAGAGAGTAAATTGTCGAACGATCAACACTCTTTCCCCCGGATGGATGGCATAAATTGACTTTACCGATGTTTCATGATTATAGCTCTACATGACTTAATCCTGACCGAAACACGCGATAGTACATCATGAAAATCCTATTTCGCTAATTTGTGAGCTAAAAGCCTTTGATTGAAAAGCTGAACAAGAAATCGTTAAACTTCTTAATAGATCATCATAAATGACTATATTTACAGTTAAACACCATTAGAAGGATTTAAGGAGATTCATGCCCGGGCTTCTTATGCTCTTTGGTCTCCGTTAACATATCGAGCGAGAAGCCTTTGGAACAAAATATGTAAGCTTTTTCGAACAGAAAACGATTTCTCTATAATACTGAATACTATATGATTCCTATTTACTTACAATCGAAATCCATTCCAAAGACTGATTTCTTCACCCCCACTGACCACACTTTTAGGAATGCTTAGGGAATCGCAAAATTGTATGTCTTGGTCCCCTAAGAATAATTAAAACTGGGTCTGCTTTAGTCATGGTGTGGGGAAACATAATTTGTATCCGCCCCCGACTAACTAACTATATATAAGTTGTTCCAGGGAACATTGATTGACGAGAATAGCTTTTCCATTAAAAGTGTTAAGTTATTGATCGCGTGTTGTCATGGCAAGCAAGGCAGACAGCGGATTCAAACATAACATGGGCATAACATAAACAGGAAGTTCCAAAAATAGGATGATTTAGTAAATTAGATGTGTTTACGAACATCCTGAAATCAAGGACAATTCTACGCAAGGATAAAAAGGAGAAACGTGATGAGAGGAAAACAAAATTGAAGTTGTTGTGTACTACACAGCAAGTGAACTAACGAGTTATAGTAATATCAAAGTAAAGTAAAGCTAAGCTTCTACATAACGAATGACGACCAGTAAGCAATTCATTTACACGTAATTGCTACATTTTTGCGATTCTATTGAATAGGGAGAAATTTGTCCAGGCTAACCCCCTCCTTCTTATGCTATTAAAAATAATACTGTTGTGGCATAATTCAATAAGAAACGCAGGGAATCTGAGGAATGGTCTAAATTGTCTTTAAGGGTATTTCATAAGTGTCGCTGAACAGTGCTAGATCTCGACCGGAACACGTGACTGCATTTATGAAATCTAATTTCTCTATCTTGTGAGTCTCTGATTGGTGCCATCAAAGCTGGTAAAGATATCTTTAAATTACTTCAGAGATCATCATAAATGACTATATTTAAACATCTTTGGGAGGAGTTAAGATGACTTAGATTAGGGCTGTATATGCTCGTTGAATTTCAGTTTGCATTTCACAATTATACAAGCAGGATGCTTCAGAACAATTAGGAATGCTATAAGCTTTTGCAAACAAAAAATATTTTCTGAATTCTACTTACAATTCAGCATTTCTAAAAAAAAGTATTTCTATTATATTTCTTAATCATTCCTATCACAATCTTGTTTCTTTATCGTCAAAATATCATTTTGATTACACTATTACATACATATAATACAATTTATAAAAATAAACGTATGTATCTCATATGATAAATAATAGACAATCCAGATGTGTATTTAGCACATGTATGCTAATTAAGCCTCGATAATATTTTCACTCAACTTAAGAAGTTGGTTTAAGTAAGACAACTAAAATTGACACAAGTATTGTTTTAGTTTAACTTCTCTACACTGCTCTACTTTACTCTACTTTGGAAATTTTCGACTACTCTTCAAAACACTTCTCTCAGCTAAAGAATGTAAAAGTATAAAATAATCGATATACATCAGTGTTTCGTTAGTGTGGATAAAGTCTCGGGGGACATTAAAGTCCAATTACTAGGGGAAATGGCCTTTCTCTTCACCAAGACATGACTTAACCGGACCTGTTTAGTTATGATCCTCAGGAGACATAGACAGAAAAGAGTGCAATGACCAAAACAAATTGTGCACGGACGGTCAGTAAAGACTGACCAATGGCTTCTCTCTCTCAAGGTTCTCAATTGTTCAAGACAAATATCAAGGAAGACATTGCAAGCAAAGGGTCATAAACCTATATATTTCACACTACAAAATTTACTGCTATAAAATCAGCATATGATATTAATCATAATAATAAGAATGAACTATTTCACACAGATAATAAACAAAATATTCCCGCATATTTTGTTATAATTATTTAAGCAATATAATATGTATACAGCAGATACTCAAGTCATAATTTTAGCAAATATACCAGCGGTCGTTCAATATAAATAAAGATAAAGATAGTATTGATACTAAACACATTTAAAAAGCCAAAAAAGGAGGATTCAAGTGCGTACTCTGCTAAATGAGCACTACGACACTAAACATATTAAACTGAAAAATACTTTAGAATAACCCAAATTTGAACCATTATAACTTATTCTAAAATGTTCTTGAGGGGAAACTGGATCCACAAGGCGCAAGCGCTTTGTGCCCTCGACCTGGAACATCCGCACTGATTGATTCACGATTGCGTGACCCAAAAGTTGTCCGCCTGGTCAAAATCCTTGCTATGCGCCTAATGCGTCCACAGTGAGTATGAATGCGTGTGATGAATGGTTATGTTTTTTCTTGGTGGATTTGATTATAATGTCATGATATACATTTAAAAATTGACAATCTGGGCCAGGCGCGTAGCCAGGATTTTGAAGAGGGGGGGGGGCAATTTTGGATATAATTTTAAAAACTTTTGAGGTTAACTATAAATTGTGAAAATTTAGGGTATTTGGGGATCAATGGCCGCGAAGCGACCGAAATTTTGAAAAACTGAGCAAAACGAGAGTTTTTCGGATCAAAATGGGCATTCCCCCATGTCCCCCTGGCTACGCTCCTGATCTGGGGGTTCAAGCGCGTACTAATCCTTAAGGAAATTACGCCACTGCTGCCAAAATCAGTACATGCTCAATAATTCAATTCAATTCAGTTGATTAACCAAGCTCGACTAAGTCTCTGACGGTCTGCAGCCCTAATATGTCTGTCCCCGGGGACCTCACTTGTTTCTGTCCCACTGCCTGCTGTCAGTCTCTTTGAATGTCAAAGTACCGACTTTTTTTTTACTTTTCTTACCTTTGTATTGTTTTTGTTCACAATAAAAAAGCAATTTAAAAGAGTGGTCATACAATTATACTTTGACATGTGTGAGAACTGAACAGAGTATTTGTAACTGGATAACCGGACAATATCAACTGTAAGAGTGTCGGGTTGCGAAAAAGGTTACTTATTGTGTTAAAGAGATTTCTCTCTCGTATAATGGTAATCTGAATCATCTTAACTCTCACTAAGACTGTTTAATTGTATATACAGTAATTTACGATGATCTGCTATGGCGTTCCGTATCATCCCCTAGCTTGCATATTCTTTTAATGATCATAAGTGAACCTAGACATCCCAAAAGAATAAGTTTCTGAGTTAAGTACATATGTCATCAATATTTTCAAGTAAAAAGGTGTTTCTAAACCTTTTTCTACCATTATCCAATTATCCTAATCTATTAATCGAACAAATTCATAAGTTTACATAAAACACAAGTTTTAGCTATTGATTTAAGAAAACAAAATATTTTATTTATCAGGGTTGACTTTTGGCCAAAAAATCATCTCACTTCTCTTCGATATATTCAACAGATTTTTTTCTTATAATATTGTTTACGGCAATTAAACTTGTTTCTAAAAGGTTGGAAGAGGAAAAAGAAGGTTTTAAAATCGAATCCGCAAAATATGAAGGTCTGGCTACATAGCCATTGTTTGAAAATTCGGCTTTGCTCTAAAAGTCACGTTTATATTATAGTTGTTCTATTTAAATGCAACGTCAGCGTTTGCATGATCTAAACGGAAAGGATCCTACGTACGGCTTTTATCATTAAAGTCTTCAAGGTCATATAGCCGTGCTTTATTGTCTCATTAAGTATATTACAATTAGCACTATATTCACCAATATCTGAATCTGTGACAGCCCCCTTGGCTAGTCAATTTTGAGATATCGGAGCAACATTTTTTATCAACGTTGACTTGACACATGCCATGTTAATCAATAAATAAAGACATTTTTTTCTTGCAAGATTTAAGAGACGTAGCACTTTCCTGAAGTTACAAATTTGCTTCATCATCTTTAAAAAGATACCAGCATGATAAAAAAAACAACATCATGCTTAGTTTATGTTATGTTTTCATACATGACATAATATTTTTTTACTTCATTTACTGGTCACAACGTTAACAAATTCTGGCTAAGCAGTTGCCTTTAGAAAGCCAGCGCATTGGCAAATGACCATCCTTATAAACTGCTCATTGTTCTTTTGATATAACTTTCCAAAGAAATGGTTACTATTTCGATTTGATGTTGTTCATTACAAAACAAATAAAAATCACAATTCAGTAGTTTCTTTATTATTATTTGGTAACCCTTACTCCTATATCAAATATTAAAACGCCCACACGTAGGCGCTGTTATCGTCAAAAAGAATCAGAAGAAAACAATTCTAGTGACATTGTGTGATCTATAACAATTCTAGTGACATTGTGTGATCTATAACAATTCTAGTGACATTGTGTGATCTATTCTAGTGACATTGGGTGATCTATTTTTTTAATAATGTGCCGTGTTGACACTTTCTTAAGTGCTCCAAGAAATCAGTTATGGATATAGTTTATAAATAATATAATATACCACATTTCGCTGGAATTGACCGTGCGCTATCTTGCAACATAAAATCAAACATAGTCTTTTAGGCTCTTAAGAGCATAAACCCGAAAAATGTACTCGTGCAGTGGTCATGCAGCTGAGTTGTTTAAACATAAAAATACTATTCTACCAATAATGACATGAGTCAATAAGACTTAGGTCAGATTGAGGGACACCCTATTTAAACTATACAGGTATTTCATGGTTGTAGCTCAACATGACTCAATCCTGATAGAAACACGCGATTGTACATTACGGACACTTTGTAAACTCGACAGCTAACAGCTTTTGATTGGTGTCATCAAAGCTGAACAAGAAATCACTAAACTTCTTCACAGATCATCGTATATGACTGTATATACAGTTAAACAGTCTTAGGAAGAGTTGAGATGATTCAGGTTACCATTATACGAGCGAGAAACCTCTTGAACACAATAAGTAAGCCTTTTAAAAAAAAAGAAGATTGTCTCGATAATCCATTCTGAGAACCTTGAATTACTGGTCAGCCTCAATGACCAGTCATTCAGGAATTTTAGGGAGATCGAAAAATTGGATGGTTAGGTCCCATAATGTCTGGTTTAGTCGTGGGTGTAAAATTTGAATTGATATCTGCCCCCTTTAACAACACGGGTTGTTACAGTGAACATTGATAAAAACGAGATAGTTTTATTCGAGAGTGGTAAGTTATTGATCGCGTCTTGTGATATCAAGCAAGTCGAGCGACGTATTTAAATATGAGCGGGGTAAACACGAGGCTACAACAATATTACGATAAAGTAAACTCGATTCACTACGAACGAATCCATTCAATCAGAGCAAATTCAACGCAAGTGTGAGATGAAAAATGAAAAAAAAGAAGAAAAAGGTTGAGTTTGTTAATAATACAGAGCAAATGAAGTAACCAGTAATAAATAGTTAAGTAAAGTTGTGCTTGTTTGCGTCAATTTCGTGATCAATAAGAAACTGGTCAGATAATGTGAGGGATGTAGCCAAGCATGACAGAAACACGCGATTTTTTGTACATGACGGAAATTCAAGTCCGCTAGCTTGTATTCTAAGATACTTTGATTTGAGTCAAAGATGAACTAGAAATCGTTAAACTTCTATAACCATGGCACATTTATAATTTTTTATTGTCAAATGATGAAGGTTAATTCCTGTAAAGTTATGCTATAGTTTGTAAAACCGTTACAGGCTTCTGGAATAAAGTTCAAACGCCTGATAAAAAAGGAAGAAACAATGGAGGTGGCTGTCCAAAGAGGACTTATTATGATGACTGCAATAGATGTTGCCAATTACGTTCTAAGATATTCTAGTTTTCATTGGTTTTGCCATAATCTGGGCGCCCGTTTTTACTCATTAGAGTCATATTCGCCCCTCCCCAAACCATTACAACACAGGAGCTAAATATAAAGTTTCCATCACCACTATAAGTGCAAAATAAATTTATTATCCCTTACACTAAAAGTATTTAATTGTCTCATCGCGTTTGAGAGCTGCTGCGTCAATAAAGTGGGTTGGTCAATATGATCTACATTAATTCCAATATTTTACTATCTTCCGCTTAACTTGTTTTGAGCACGATATCGATTATCAATGATCAGAATGAATTAAGCTACAAAATCGGAAGATTCCGTGTATGATCTCATATTTATCTAATGCGATACTACTACAGTAAAATGCATTAAATATAATTTGTGGTGCTTTTTTTTATTTTGTTCAAAACAGTAAACAGCTATCGAAGGCTTTGAATTTGACTGCAGGTCTCACGATAATATACTTGCAGGCCTAGTTACCAATGGTTAAATGCTAGCAATTACAATGGAGAGGCCTACGCATAACAATCCATCTTGAAAATCGTTATTGAGTCTTTTTTGTACACGTATATGTACGAAATAATTACAAAGCTTTAAAATGTGATGCAAAAAAGAATTGCCGGTAAACAAAAAAGTGCCCATTACGAGGTTTTAATCTGTACCCCCTCACTTTATAAGCGAGTGCTTGACCACCAGACCACGAATATAGTCACGCCGCCATTGAAGTATATATTCTTTTTAGTGGCGTGTTCATGCCTATTGGTCTATCTTTACTATTCTTTTGTCTGCGGTCTAACCAACTGTGGAAGACTTATTATTAGGGAGCGTTCAAATATCAGCTCACACCTTTTTTGGGTGTTCCAGACCCCTCCCCCTACCTCACACATTCCTCACACAACCCTTCACCCC
>JAUUEB010498032.1:0-10438 GCA_032362205.1 Clione limacina
GCCACTACTTGAGAAAGTAGCGCTACTTTATGAGTAGAGTACCAAGAAGCTGCGTTAGTAACGGGAGTACTGAATTAAGTAAGCTACTCAATACTTGCGTTACTAACGGTACTCGTGCCTACCTCTGTAGTAGATTATCATAATATTTTGTCATTTTTTTTGCCGTTGCCATAATTCTGCCAGTAGATGTGGAATGCTAAAACTTGAAATTGTTTAAGTCTTTGAGGTAAAAAAGTGCACAATACACACAGGCTCATTTGTGGACTAATAGCTGCATGTAAAGATTTTGATATAAACATGAAACAACTGAAAAAACCTGTAGTGAAGCTTTTGAACTTTGGTGAACAGCAGGTTTTCAGAAGAACTGATGTCTCATAAAAATGCCATTTTAGCACAAAAACTTCTTCAATTTGTGAATTTATTATTCACAAAATTAAATAGCGGAGGGAAAGAAATAAAGCAATTTTTTTTTCATAGGACACCCACTAATCATGTCTTTACAAGGCAATATCTTGAAACTTAGAAGTGTGATAATTGGAACCTTTTGACTTGGATGTGTCTCAAATGTGAAACAACAGATAAAAGATATATATATAATTGCCAACCTGTAAACATATCTTGTTTTCAAAGAACCAAAATGTACACTCTAAAAACTAATTATAGTTGTTCCACTGAGAACAAAACTTTTCTGCACTTTTCTCCTAAACGGCTTCGAATTGATGGACCATTTTTTGCATGTTGTGTAATTTAAATTTTACTTAACAGGTTCCTTAATTTTATCCATATATGTATGTAGACATAAAAGTTGATTATTTGTTTATCTGTAAAATAAAAATGCAAAATTCGACTTTAGTGGATCTATTTTGTGAATTGCAGAGTAAAGTTTTCAACATGTGATAAAGATGTTCATACAAAGTTATTCTTTAACAATAACACACTTAATGTGAATATTTCATCAACTTTTGATCAAAATTGTTGATTTTTCAAAACCATATTGTACTGGTACAAAAATTTTTTTTTTTCTTTATTTTTATATATGGATGAAATTATGGAATCTGTTAAATATAATTGATATAAGACTGCATGCAAAAAATGTTCCATGACTTCTTCAGCAGTTTAGGAGAAGAGAGCAAAAAACACTTTCTTTTCCCTCAGTAAAACAACTATAGTCACATTTCTTGTTTTTTCTTCAAGAAAAATGCATGAAGAGAGTGTGAGATAGCAAACATAAATTGGGGTGACAATATTTTCACAATTATTGATAAAACACAGAATGAACTTTTACCTTTTTGTGCACTGAGAACACTGGTGTATTTCATTTTTTCTTAATTACTCAGCATTGAAGAAAAATGTACATTTCACATGTTGTTTATGTTGTTGTTGTTGTTGTTGTTGTTGTTGGGACGATTAAATCCCTATAACTAATGTTGAAAATGTGTAAATTGCTAATGTTATACAAATGTTATGTATATAGATATATTTGTTTCATATCATTTTCTGATTCATTTCTTTCAAGCTAAATGAAAATTAGTAATATTTTTGTTGAGATAATTGCTGTTTTCTGTTTAAGTCCATTAATTTTGATGCCATGCTTTCTGGTGTTATAATGCACAATAAACGATAATGAATATTTACATGATGTTGTCTATTCCATATGTTTTGAAGTTGCTCGTAATGATTCTTTGATGCACCAGCACGGCGCTATCTTTGATTCAATAAATATCAAACAGTTGTATAGGCTCAAATGGGGCTTCTGTTAAGTCAATTTACTGCCCCAAACCAAATACAGTCAAATTTCTTAAACAAACGTTTTTGGGATGCACAGTTTTGTTCAGTTTTTAAAGAAATTCCTTTTTAAAAAAGGATCTTAGTTGTCATATTATTGGTATATATTTATTGATTGAGGAGTTGTTGAAAAAAGTAAAATACAGTCGAACCTCGATATAACGTAACTCGATTTAACGTAGATTTCGAAATAACATATGTTTTTCAAAATCATGAGTTTTTTTCCCTCTTTGTCTCTATTAGTTTTACCTTAATATAACGTAGATTTTGGTATTACGTAGTTTTTTTTCCATCCGATATCGTATAATCCTCTAAAATTAACCGCGATTTAACGTAGGTCTAAAAAAACGCATGTAAAGCATTAAACAAGTATGAATCACCGCTAACCGCCAATACTCTGATCATTCTTACTAAAAGAATATTTATTGATTTACTATGTTTGTTTTTTCATTGTATACATGTATTATACTTGTTAAAGGTGCTTAACAGGGTGACATACCACTTTCTCTATGTGAAATTATATAGTCATACAGTTTGGATACATTAATATGTTTATTTATATAGAAACCTCGAATTAAAGTAGATTTTGATATAAAGTAGATTTTGACTCATCACGGAAATCTACGTTATATCGAGGTTCGACTGTATAAGCAATTTAAATTCTTTATTGGGTAAACAAATTTACTTCCTGTATTATTACTATGGATATTGAAATCTACAATAAAACTGGAAATCTGCTTGTTAATTTATTTGTGGCTGGAATATATGTATGCAACAGGATTACAGCCACAGTTTTTACTCAAACGATCTAAAACTTTATCAGTGAGTTGGTAGATATAACCAGATGTGCAGTTAAGCTTTTAGTGTCATTCGGTCGACTGTAAAAAAAATTAATAGCTTTTTTAGTTGTTACTATATATTCTCAGTAACCGCGCCATGAATCTAAACTTCAATATGAACTAACATGCTCAATCTTCTGGATGCAGTTATACTTGGGCCGCACCTTCAATTAACACAATTTTCCCTTTCTCTATTAATAGACAATGTAAAAACAAGCTGATAGAAGTAGTTAATTATAATAGAGGTTGTTTTTAAACTACCGGGCAAGACCAAGTAATTCAGTTACTAGTTACTAGTAATTCCATATAATGTATTAATTTATTAGACACAACAAAAACAACTTACACTTTTCAGTGTGTTCCAATCATCAAAGAATCCAGTGCCAGCTTTGTCCAGGTCAAACAGTGCCAACGTGGCACGTAAGATGTCATGAATGACCCGAGGAGGCTCGTTGTAGCTCTTCAGTTCTGCAAAGGATTGTGGGTCCAGACGTGAAACATTCTCTCTCAATTCCATCAACATCAGACGATCAAACATGATGTCCATGCGACTTTCGTCATCTTTCTCTGCATCTATGAAAAAATTAAACAAATAATTTAATGGCTGTCATTTTTATTATGATCAATATATATAATTTGTCCAGTGCAGCCATAGGCTAACTTGTCTAAATGTGAACACAAGCTGATTATTCTGAAATTACTGATTGCTTCAAATATGTATTCAAACACAAGCCTCTGCAGAGTTATAATGAGCAGGAACAAGAAAGATCTGTTTTGAATAGTTAGAAATATGGAGATAAAATAAGTATAAATTATTTTTGAACGTACATCACTTTTTAATCAAATATTCAAGTAAAAAATGTTTGTCCTATAACAGCAATTAAACAATGAACCTCTAGATTGCAGCAGAGAACATACAATAAGACCAGCCTACCATTTTTCTATATTTCTTTATGACCAAACTAACTTGTTAGATTTAGTACTATTGGTTTGTACACTTATGACATTAACCTTAAAGATCTGGTAAACGACAGAAGAATCAAAATTAACATGTCATTGTCATACAATGTCATGATCCTTCTAAAGATGAAAACTCTATTCTACACTTTATTTGCAGTATATATTTTTAAACATGAAAACAACTTCATTTATTCTGATGACCATGGCATGCCCCCCACCTCTCACACACATTGTTTGTTGTCGAAAAAAACTATTGTAAAAACAACAAATTACCCAGGACTTTGGTTGCCTCCTCTCCATCTGCTTCCTTGGTTATCTCCCTGTGAGCTTGCTGCAGCAGACGCAACATTCTTTGTGCTTCTTTGTTCTCATAGGGCGGCAGTTTCTTCATATCACCAATACTGATGTCTACCACACCAAGAGCTTTGCCATCATTGTCTCTCAGGGGGGATGCAGTGTGACGTTTGCCATACGCGTCTGCTGTTATTGTTTCTGAGTTGTCCATACACTTGAACAAATAGTCCCTGTTTGCCATTGTCAGATAAAAAATTTAATTTAATTCAAAAATCTTAATCAACAAATGGAAATTTCGTTTCAGCTATTACACATGGCAACACATGTAAAAACCAAATAATGTGAACAGGCGTAAAAGAAAAAGCATACAGTAGAATCTGGATTATACATACCTTGATACAGTGTATATAAAATGTACTAAATTATTACAAATGAATTTCCCTTACTTATCTCTATATTCCTACTTGACAAGTAGTTCACTCTGCATTTTGTAGCACTTTTACCAAAAAAACAAAAAAAACAAAACAAATTAACGTTGTCTCTGTAAAAAGTTAGAACAAATTAAATGCTTAGGTGCCATCAGAAAGGAAGGTTATAACAAAAAAAGGAAAAAAAACACATGGATTGGCTTGGTATCTGTAACTTATTGTTAAAAAGGTTTTGCTTACATCATTTACATAACTGTAGAAACTCTTGCAAATCTTATCCTATTATTTTATCATGATGGTGCGCTTATATCTTGATGATATTAAGTAATAATAGCTATCATGACCACTTGAATGACCCTTGCCTTGGTTCCATTTTGTTAAACTTTTCTTGTTAAGAGTACATCTATTAAAATCAGAATCCGCTGAGAAACAATTTGTTGCAATTTCTTTGTGGTTCAACGTTAGTTTGACTCAACTAGTTTTAGTAAATGTAATTATCACCACACTCTCTGTGACTCGACTAGTATCAGTAAACGTAATTATCATCAGACTCTCTGTGAAACTCAACAAACTTACGGATACCACAATACATTATTACAAATTGCATAAAGATTTTAAACATTCATTTTGAACGGCTGGCTTGTAATATCAATTAGTTTTTTACATAATTATCCAGCTATGGAACCAATAAGCAACAAAATCAAAGTCTTATTTTAGTTGATTTCATTGTATTTTCCAAAACTTAAAGATGTGACCACAGCATGTTTTTGCCAAATTCACAGAGAACATATAGCTAAAAAAAACTCAAAAGGGGCCATAACTGCATGAATTTTTCATAAATATTTCTAGCAGAAATTTTATACCCGTTTTGTACCATACTTTAAAAAATAAAAGCGATCCGTGCAAAATAACTCAAGTTATTGCGTTAACAGACACACAGACAAGAAGAAAATATACCACTGCACAACATAATTATGCGTGGAAAAAACCTTTTAAATCAAAGAAAGTCCCTGAATCAAAAAAGTTAACTGTTTCTTTATTTTTGGAGAAAATTTATCAATTGTGCATTTTTTCAAAGAGAAATTATTCACAGATACAGTGAAAATGTTTTACACTGTTACCTACATTTAACTGTGAGTAATCCACTTACGATTGAGACCAGTAACAGTTGCAGTTTATGGTAAGATTAATGCCAAGTTTGGTTTTGGGCAAAGCAGTTAAGGGTTAAAGCACATTTAAAGATAATTGTTGTTTGCATGACACAAGATTTAATAATAAAATGTCTTACTTGTGTAAAAGGATGATATTGAACGAACGTCTTATAGATGCATATTATGGAACATTAGTAAACAGACCTACTGTGGTATATACAGTAGAAACTGCATAAATCAAAATACAAAGACAATTATAGTGTTTAGGATATTGATACATGAAATAAGAAAATTCACTGATACTGTGGCTAAAAAGCAGCTATGCTGCTGACACTTGTAGAGACCTTGAGCAAATGAGCTGTTTGATGCTTGATTCAATGTTAAATGAAATGTTATGATCTGATTGATTTCTTCTCTGTTTTATTCTTTTTTCTTGATGACAAATTTTGAAATATGAGATTACATTTTATTTTTTTTAAACATAGAATGACATTTTAACTGTTTTCGGTTTAAGCGTTAATTGAAATAATCCATTTTGATTAAAGCTGATTCAACTATATGAACTGAGTAAATTAACCTACTGTTGTCATATAATGTTTACATATGTTGATGCTCTACAGTCTGTCACAAAAGTTCCTCCCTATTAAATGTTGTATATACTCGATATAAACAGTATTTAGATTTAGATAAGAAAACTAGAATTCATAGGACGTAGTTTGGTAGACAAAATATCTAGATCAGACCAAAGGTTGTCTAGAAATCTAGAAGTAGTTGTTTTTGTAACACAAGGCAGAGTGCAAAAACTGAAGGTAAGCCACTCCAGAAAACTTCACAAGACTCAGTTCAAAACTCAACATGGGCGCCTGCGTTGTCCGACAGTATCTTAAGTCGCTAAGGAACAACATTTACTGGATTAGGAAGTAAATTGTAGTTGATAAATGACATCATTTGGATGATAATTTGTTCAAGTGAGTGACTTAGGTCTCTTGAGTCTTGTGAAGTTATTTGGAGCACCTTAAGTTTTAAACTGTTCCATGTGAAATAATCTGGACATTTTTCCTGTAAAATCAGATTGCGATGTACTTAATAATGTTCATAGTGATTTGATGTATAGTTCTTCCATTTTTGTTCATTATTTTAGCATTATTGAAATGCATGCTTGGTTTGGCATTTAATTTTATAGAACAATTTTTGCACTTTGCTTTGTCTTTTATGCACACAGGGTGGTGTGTTGCATTAATGACTTGTTTTCAAAGTTTTGATCAACATGTTTTAAACACCAAACTACATCTTATGAATTCTAGTTTTCAGGAGAGAAAAATGTCACTGTGTTTATATTGAGTATGTGCCTGCAAAAGTCAAAACGGTGGAATATTTGGGACAGTCTGTATATTTAAACTGGTTGTTGTATAATGATTGTAATAAATGTAAAATTAATACAATTGCATTCTGGTTTTCTTTATAATATCACAACATATGGTGAGATTGATGAGTGGTCAATACACTGGACTATAAATTGGATCTGTCATAGGGTCTGGTGGGAAAGAAGTTTTTGTGATTGAAAAATGTGTGGGAAAAGTGGCTCTTGTGTTAACCATGGAAGTTGAGTCTCTTTCCAAATCTGGAGTTGTGGGGGTGAAGGTGTCAGACTCCTCTGACTCCAAGCATTTACTTTAAAAAACAACAAATTGCTACTTAAATTTGAGTTTTATTAATCTATACAGGTGAATTCACTTATAACGAAATCGCTTTTAATAAATAGTTGTTATTTATTACAAAGTAAAAACTACCTTAATACAGGGTGACTGCCGCCGGTTTGTCCCCCCTCTCCCGGGAATTGCCGAATTTTAGAAATCCCCCGGGAGATCGCAGAATTTTAAAAATCCCCCGGGAAATCTTCAAATTTTTAAAAATGGCCGCATTTTTGGGAATCACCGGGAATTAGTTTTTATTAGTTTCGATGTTTTGAATCTTCCGTTTTCCATAGATTAATGACACTATTGCTAAGAGGGCCATCTTCCCTTTCATTTGAGGTTTTTATGTAATGCACTTTTTAAAAATGGAAATGGGCATTACAAATGCTGTATATTAGTGTTATTATAATTATATACTCATTTTTATAGCAGGTGTTTAGATAGCCTCAGTATATACATCCTCGATTATTTCAACAGTCGCCAGAGCTTGACGTCTCGGCCATACTTTAGAGACATTTTAGAAATGATCCCTAAAACTTTGATTTTCAAACAATCGACAGATTTTTTTCGACCAAACCTATCCTGACTCGTTTAATCGAGTTGGTCAACTTCGTTTGCATAATCTGTGAACTTCAACCTAGGATTTTCTGCACCAAATGCCCTTTGAAAAAACTTTGAGTTTCGATTGAAGCAACCAGACGAGATGCTTTAGTAAACAGCATGCATTTCATAATCAAACAGTATTCAACAAACAGTTGCCATATGCGCTTCGATCTTTTCCTTGCTAAAGGAAAACAATGACATAGAAGGAGATGAGAAAATATAATTAGTAGTCTACCTTTATCTATTATAGCATACTCGTTGTGTACGGAAAACTCAAGCACAATTTGTTAATACTACACATGTCTAGAGCAAAGTAAGTCACGGCAAACATATACTAACTGGCTTGTCGGAAAGAAAACATGATGAGTGCTATATGAAAGCGTTCAAATACATTCAACATCATCATATCCATGTTTATTTGTACGGGCCGGGATTAATCCTCTACAGAGGGTAGGGCAAATCGAGAAAAAAAGATCTTCAGGACATGGTGTTCCCAAGCGGTCACCCATCTAAGTATTGACCACGCCCGAGTTGCTTGACTTCGGTGATAGGACGAGAACCGGTATTTTCAACGTGATATGGCCGTAGAGAAGTTGGCACCAGCAAACGTTGATAACCTTAATTACTGTCAGCGATAGGTTAACAAGTCTCAGGTTCCGTCTTTGTTCCCTCTTTAAGATTTATTTTATAAACACGTGAGGAAACATTGATGTGCGTAAACTGGCACAGGTTCTAAGGTCTTCATCCAACACACAACTTGCCGATTCTCAATGTGTCCAAATACAGGTCTCTGCGTCAGCGAGAGTGTATCTTGCATAGATTGAAAGGTTGATAAGTCGTCAAAAGTTCGATAGCGCAATAGCAAGTTTTTGTCAACAGTGGAGTTTCCCTTCAAAACATGAGAACAAATGTGAAGCATATTAAGTTTCTCCAAGGCGCGGAACGAAAACAATGCAATAATGTATATCATTTTGTTACGGGTTTACACGAAATACATAAATAACGCTCTTAACTCCTTTGAGAAAGAGCAGCTGGAAGAAACTGGAATATTTCGTAAACTACCAGGGTGTACCATGGGTTCTTCGAGGACGACGGGTTAGTTGCCCCCCCCCTTATTTGTTCAACTAGTCGACCAAAAGATGGATGGAAGTCAACTAAAAATATCCTTAGTTTAGGCAACTCTACCATATAATGCTAAAATATTACTAGGCTTTTTGACTAAATTACTTTTTGGGGAGTCCCAGGCTGATATGAAAGGTTGTGAAGGGTGTAAGTGTAAGCCCTCCTCAAAATCATAGTGACCCTTTGTTATGCTTCATAAGTGATATAAAAGACGCCAGTGGTTAGATGTAAGAGAATGAGACTGTCATGTATTTCAACAACATTTCAGTAATAAGTATCAATAATGTGTAAGTAGGGATTCTTCCCGTTGAACACAAGCTTTAGCTTTTAACACATTTTATTACCCTGACATGACTTGTATCTTGCTGATACATCATTTGTTAGAGCTTATATATCCCTTGTGAGGGTAGCAAATAATATTCTGAGCATTGCTCACATCTGGACTAATTGGTATAAGTTTGTAATTTGATATATATATAAAACTTATTGTTAAAAAGGTTTTGCTTACATCATTTACATAACTGTAGAAACTCTTGCAAATCTTGTGATCCTTGTATTTAAAAAAAACAGATTTATTCATGTTTAAAGCAATAATATCAAATATTCGTATTGATAAGCTATCTAAAAAAAAATCCATTGTCAGAAAAGGAATGCATTATGATTAAAAACAATTACTAAAAAAACTTAAGGAGTTATTTCCCTTTTCACAGATGAAATTATTTCCCTTTACCTCTTTATGAAGTTATTGCAAAAATCAAACTTAGCTGCTTTTATCAAAGTTGATATTTTTTTGATATTCAACATGATCGTAACAGTAAAGTACATTTTTATTCTGACTTTTTATTCTGACTTCAGGTATCTTGAAATAAAACTTTTTTGTCTGCAGCCAATAATTTAAAAATGACCACCAAGTGACTAAAAGTGACTAAAAGAAGTCCATTGGGGACGTCAGTTGTGCCCCTCACTGTACTCAAGCCTATGAGATACACAGGGGGATTCTTTAATCATGACACCTAAAGGAACGAGATATTGAAAAAGTGTCATAGATAAAAAAAAAATCGTGCGTTTTTTGCAATATAAACAAAAGATATTTAAAATGTGTTCAATGCCATAAATGGTTACTGAGCTATCATAAAACATCGATGATGAACTTTATGCCAATCCATACTCACAGAATAGTGACGCTCTCAAGAAATTCAAGCCAATGGACGCCCTGCACATCCTCTGAGATTCTTGAGAAAGAGTCGGTTAACTAAGGGAAATAACTGGGGTAGCTATACCATAATCTTTGTTTGGTTATGTCCGTTTGACCAGAAATGTAAGATCAATGCCATTTTCAAGGTAAAATCGTGAATTGATCTAGTTTTGTTTCTTTGTTTTGACCTTGAAAATGTCCTTGGATGTCAAAATTATTGCCATTAATGAAATTGTCATGTAAACATAAATATTTATTTTTTAATTGAATTAAATCAACGAGACAACGAAAGTATTTGAGGTCAGACACAACCTTCACTTTTTGGGAGTATTTTACTATATGTTTCCATCTAATATTTTCTGCTCCT
>JAUUEB010498043.1:0-10438 GCA_032362205.1 Clione limacina
AATCATCTCTTTTATTTCTTTGTTTGCTAGATTTTGGTCCTTCTTTTGTTTGTTTATCCCTTTATTAAGGCCATCCGTCAGTTAAGGCCATTTTTTTTGGTCCCAAGGGTGGCCTTAATAGAGGGATTCTACTGTATTCTTAAAGAAAGCAGGATAACTGAACATCTATAGCATTAATCTGTTCATTTCAGCAGGTTGGATGTTATCATGCTGGAAGGTTTAGGAAATTGGTAAGTGAGAGATATTTAGTATCACATGACTTGTTACACCAAGATACAAACATACAAAAAGTCATCTACCTGGACAAATGTTGATATAAACTTTGTTTTGACAAGACCAAGTAAAGAATTCATCATTTCCATGAGTGCAATAAGTTGGCATGTAATCATCTGCGGCCCAGCTGTCTCAAATGCTCCTTGCAATGATGCTGAAAGAAAGATTAAACTGTTTGGTAATCAAGCACTTTTTCTTTAACAAAAAAAAAAAACTACACCTAAGTTGATGACACAGATAGAAACTAGAACTTTAAAACCCATCTGTGAGTTTGGGCATAAAGACTAAAGTGGAGAATTCTATGTTTGGGACTCAACATTTGTAACCATCAAACACAATGAGAACATTTGAGACCAATAGAGAACCGTTAATAACAATCTGAGTTAAGTTTAAATGGTAGGACAATGTTTCATTTATGTTTGGGTCGTTTATTTGCTTAATCCACACACCTTACTTTCCAAAAAAGTTTTTTCCCTGGGTACGTATTTGCCAATTAAACATCCATAACTAAAAAATGCTCAAAGATAGAAGACTCATATTAAGATGATTCAGATTTTGATTTGTTTATTAGGCAATAAGCCAATTCATCAACAAATGGAAATGCAGTAGTAATGGCAACAGGGCCAAAGAACAATAGAAAAAAACAAAATAACTTTGTACACATACACATCAAACACGTAGTCAACCGCACACAGATTTATACAAACACCCACACCAACACAATTACATAAGGTATACAAAAGACGTAATTTTTGTGAAATTATCATCACTAAAGAGTAATAGTAATAGTGAAATTTGGCATAAACAAAATCATGTTATTTGTTGCAAGGAATCCAAATCAACTGGTTTAAGCTTGATATTTATATATGTTTTGGGGGGCAATATTTTAACATGGGGATTTCCCATTTCCTCCGGGTACAAATTGTACCCACTTTTGGAAAGTAAGGCACAAACAAAGTCAACTTGATTAATTGACTGATTTTAGATTAGAACATTTCTTACACACTCTTTCTATTGTTTTTTTTAACACTTTGGTGCTTCCCTTCGCTATGCGTCTTCAGAAGTAACAAATATTTTTAGAATGCTAAAAGGACAATTAAGTAGGAAGGACTTAAAATGTTTTGATTTCTGTCCAGTGATGGCTACTCTTTTCCATCAACCAAGTGATTCTTTGCACAACTGAAGTGCACCACACAAATCTTTTGTGATCTGTCGCTCAGGGGACTAGACTAGGAGCTAAATCTTGCCTGATCATAAGGATCTGTTGGTCACTGAGAACGATATCGATTACACATTTGTGGAGAGCACCATCACCATGGGCCACTATTGCCATTTTCCACAAATTTAAAAGCATGGACATTTTTTCCTTGGCTAGGATCAAACCCAGAACAGCAGATTTTCAAGGGCCATAACCACTTGACCATCCTGCCTTAAAGACAATGTTTTAGTTTTCTGCTAACAATTTGATTGAAGTGGAACTTTCATATTGGATGATTTATATAGATAGGCTGCAATTTGCAGTTATCAAAATATCATGAAAAGCGAAGCAAACAATTTTACTTGTTGTAGTTAATAAATAATTAAAAAAATATAATAAAAAAAATACTTACATTCTCCATTTTTAATGAGTTGATAGATCAGACGGATAAAAATAAATGTGTATCCAACAAACTGGAACAAGTTGTACAGGAATAAGTAGTATTGGCTCAAAGTCATTGTGGCTGCAATACAAACAAATGAAAAGAACATCAAACACCCTCATTTCAATAAGAGACAGGGATGAATCCCTCTGTGACTATGAGTATAATTATAGGGTGCCAATCGACGGGCTGATGATCTGTGACCCGTGGATTCTAAAACCCTGTCTGTTCACTCGGCTGGCCGTTAAAAATGGCGATGGTTTCAAAACGTTCTTAGACGGGTTCGTTTTTTAAGTTAAAGTATCATCCTATCGGGTCTTATTCGACAAGTCGGGTTGGAGTCAAGTGAAAGGGTTAGAAATAAGGTGTGGTTTAGTTTATTTTTTTTTAATTAATTGCTACCATTTGAAATCGATTGATTTGTTTGTTAACGCGACTTCACCACGCAATGAGTTGCCGATTTCTTAGGAAGTTGGGAGTTGATAAGCAGCAAAATTAGTTTAAGACAATGAATGCAATTTCTTATAATATCATCTTTCAATACAAGAATAAGTAGTTGTAAATAATAATTCATTATAATAAGATTAAATACAAAGAATAAACGCTGGGTTCAGTTAGAGAGAATGCTGGTTTTCAATTCAACCATAGACGGTTTTTATCGTAGTCTGGGAACTGCCGCCCGCCTAATAAAGAGAGGGTTTTATCGCGCGTGCGCCGTATAGCGGCAAAATCTAGTGGCGCTTACAGCCAGCCAACTCTAATGCCCGACAGTAACTGAGTATTCTATCTATGTCAATAATTAATGACATTTTGTGAGTTCGCATGTTCCAAGATTGATACCTTCGTCTCTGCATCCATGGTGAAAAACCGACAATGTTTATATTTCTTTCAAAACTTTTTCAAAAAAATCTCTCAATTTCTATCAAAAAATAAATACAACTAGACACAAAATACTGCCGTTGGCTCTCTCATTCTACTAGAACTAGAACACCGCCGGTCTGCCATTTTTTTCGGCCAGTCAAGTGAACAGACAGGGTTTTAGAATCCATGGGCCGCAGAAAAGCGGCCAGTCGATTGGCACCCTGTTATTCATTAACACTTTTGAATGGATTTGGAGTAAGAAAAACACCCTTTTTAATGAAAAAACATTCCAGGATATTTGGAAATATCACAAAGCTAAAGCCCAAGTCTCTCTTCCAAAAAAGCTGAAGCCAGTCTTTGAAAACAGGACAAAGCCGAAGCCTTGGTTTCCAAACTAAAACTTCGCGAAAATGTCTGCTTGAGGCCCATTCCTTTTTAAGTGGCCCAATGATTTTGGCTGTTTGTTCCACCACCTGGGTCTCAAGTCTCTTAAGCTATGTACGTGACACAAGCCTTGAGTGAATTCTGTGCTGTGAAAGTAGCACTGAACACTATTGGCGCCTCTTTTCTCAAGAAATCAAACACACTCCAAAACACACACAAACCTTTTTACAATAACAGCCATGTTTCTTTTTTCCTTAGTATCTAAGGGCAATACACGCTGCTACTTTCATAATTTTAAGAACAAAAACCATAAGTTGACAGTAAATATATAAGTTTATTAATTATACAAAAGTTAGTAAATAAACAACATGGTTTACACAAGTCGTCCATAAAAATCATTGACATTATCGTACAGTCGACATCTAGTCACTAATGTGGTGTTTATATTGTACAAACATTGTACATATACACTTGAAAATGATAAAACAGTTATTTATATTGAACTAAAAATATGGCCATCATCGATTTACGATTCAAGTTCATTTACAATATCATCGCCAATAAGGGTCTAAATGATACACCAATATTTTGGGGTATAGAATAATATGATTAATTTCACCAATGCTAAAGAATGGGGGAAGCATTACAATAAAAGAATATGACTTTTTACAACAGATTAGATATAACTGAGTCCTAAATATACATCCATTCAGTTAGTGACGTACAAATACCTAACACAAGAAACAAAGAGGACTGAAAATGTATTCGTTGTTTGGAAGAATTATCATTAAGCCAAGGAAAAAAACGAATACATAAATATATTTCTAACCATATTTGTTAAGATCATACTTCAAATATAGATTTTGATTCCCTAAAATTCCTGTTCTAAATGGGTTTAGCAACGACTTTGTGTATAATGTAACATAGTTACGTCATCAATATAAAGATGCCATTTGTTTCGCAATGTTATGTCGACACTTTTCCTTACAGCATCACTTTGGTTTCAAAATTCTAAACTTAATTGAAGCATGACAACTTTTTTGCAAAAAACTTCACAACATATGTGGGTGCCAGGGACTTAACAGCAATATTGTTTTGTTGAATATTCTAGCTCTCATAATGAAAAAGAAATGTTTTAAACTAATATTTTGATGGTATTTTGTTATCTTTAAAAAGCTTTGAACTAATTTTTTGAAATTCTTACTTTTAAAGGCTGTATCTCAGTCAAATGAAAACAAACTTTGCTTGTGAAGAAAACCAAAAGGGTTATGGGATGGCACTAACACATGTACAAATGTCCAAAACTGAACTAGTGCCTTATTTTCCTAAGCACCCACATATATTATATTTATTTTTAGATAGAACAGAAAAATACACAGTAATATATATGTCAATATCCTTACACAATCAGCACATGTTTTTAACTTTCAAAGAATAAGCTTTACTGATAAAAAGAGGACATGGACATAATCATCAAAAATCAATCTCCAATCAATCATCACATGACATATGAAGTCATCAATTTCTGATATGCAAATATATTGACATGTCAATAGTTCTGTAATGAAAAGCAAAAAAGGAAGAAAAAATAGTTGAAAGCCATAAATATAGTTTTAATTTTCCCTTGGTAGCATTTAGTCCCCTTACCACAACTCCTTAGTCCTCTTACTGATTTGAGTATAATTTCATAACACTAGATGACATTGTTTTGAACACAAATGGTCAAATGGATAAAATTTATGAAGAAACACTGGAGTTGACCATGATAATAAATCTACCAGTAACACAAATAAAAAAGTCTAAATATATTTTCATTTGTCAAAAGTTATGAAAATAAAAGTAAAAAAAGGAGATGAGCTAATAAGCTAATTAAAAAAAAATTAAAGCTGTTGGAAGCCAATGGAAGGAACATTTGGATAAACTTGTTTTTAATGAGTTCTATGTTGAATAAAAAATTGTTTAAACAGAAAAGCACAAATTATAAACAAAACATTTTAATTGCACAAAATTGAAATAAAGAAATGATTAAGTCTATATCTTGCTGTTGGTCAAAAATGTCATATTTTTCTTCTTTTTGTTCTCCCCTAGACAGACACTGCAGGTTGATTGTACACAAAAACTTGATAGCAATTGATACAATGATAGGAACAGAATGTTTAACATCAAGGGACTAAATAGTTAGCCAAGGTAAAAAATAAAGCAAAAAAATATTGCATCCTATTTATTCATAGGGATATAGTATGAAAAAGACAGTATAGATTCTATTTCACAGCATGTTATTAATTAAGTATGAAAATGAAATGGTTTTCTTTAATCCAAACAAAAAACTTTTAATAATACACAGAAATTAATACATCAATATTTTTACCATATAAATGAAAGCAAGGCACATTATGCAAATATCACAATCCAAATTTCTTACCACAGCAATGTAAAATAAATGTTATAATAGTAACCACAACAATGTTCATGTAAAACATAAATGTGAACAAATGTTCATTAAAATGCCAAGCCCTTTGAGTGCTGACTAGACTGTCATGTACCTGATCATTACAATGCAATGGCTTGAAATAATTTAAGAAACCACCAGCCTTTTGTATTGCAACTAGATTATTCACAATTATATCATACATAATAAAAATAAAAAATAGTTAAGTCAAACCGATGTGTCACACAACACTAAAATGGTTAAAGCAATAACATGTACCCTGTAATAAATACATTATTTGTACAGAACTTTTTAAACTTTTTTCAAATATTTATTACTATTCTAGGAATAATAACAATAATAAAATTAAGATAAAAGCAAAGCAAAACTAGAGTTTTTGTTGAGAAAGTGATGTAAATCTTTATGCAGTACTAAATCTATAAAAAGGACAATGCCAGAGGTTAAATTTTAGGTTGGATGGTTTTGAAGTGTTTTACATTCCTTTTACTTATAACATTATAAGGTAATCCAGAACCAAGCCAGTGTTGAAAGGCAGCAAACATGTGGAACAGTCTCGGTTTATTTATTTCATTTGATTGCTATCAGTTGGAATTCATTTGATTGCTATCAGATGGAATGAACTGGTAAGTAAGTGCAGTGTCATGGTTTAGCAGTAGGCTAAAGGACTCTGGGGCTTTAGGTACTGGGTTCAAATCCAGCCAAGGCCAAAGAAAATCAAAGAGAAGTTTCTTATAATCAGCAAAACACAAAATATCATGAACACAGAGCGGAGTATTTTCAATGAATGAAAAGTCATGGCTCAAAGAAATCAGCTTGTATAAAAGAAATAGTTGGACGTTATGCAAGTGACATTTCAAGACATAGCTGGGAAATATAAGAAAGTAAACAGATATCAAAACAAATAGTGGGAGTCTAATCTGTGTTAATGGGGAAAAAGGAGGATAGATATAAACATAAGATTTATCTTCATTCATTTGGTCAAAGCATATTTAATACATCAAACTGCTCAACACCATTCATGTATACAAATAATTTTTGCATGTAGGATTTTTTTGCATAACAAAATTCTGAATTTTATGGGGAGGATATTTTTGCAACCCAGAAACTCCAGGAAAATCAATTCCTAAAAGTTCTAGTATTTTTTGCTATGGTAAAAAAACAACAACATAAGTGCAGTAGTACAGAGTTCCACTGTATATGTTTTGTGATACAAAACTCCTAATGAAGTAAAGACCTGGTAAAAAGGTTATAACTTAAATATTCAATTTATAAATGACTAGGCTGAGCATACAAACAATGACCAGAGTTTGATAATCTCAAAATAAAAATAAGATTTAATTTTTTTTAAAGATAATGCAACACACCTGCATGCAAGGTGACCTTGATACAACTTTGAGTGTTTGGCATTATCGCTTAAAGGAACATTTTTCCTTTCATTTTGGAATGGCCAATTTTGAACTCTTTCCATCAAAAACACATTTTCAAGAAAGCTGAACCTTTTTAAAGTAAGATGCATCAGAAAGCTAAAAACGTGTCAAGAAGGACCTCTTAAATGTTTTTTGGGGGTAATTTTGTCTTTTTTAAGCTAAAGATAAAACACTGATCTTCTAAAAAGAAGATTGGCTTACAGTCTATTTTGGATCACCATATCTCACAACAGCAAAGGGTACCTTCTATCTGATTTGTTGTGACGCATCACATATATGCAAAGGGGTTTTTGGATTTCCTTTATTTCATCTTCAATGAGTCAACATTAAATATGCATACTCAAAATAAAAATAAAATCCACTTCAATAATAACAAAAATAAAATGACAACATAAGTTGAGTTGAGAGTCTACTACAAAAACTATATTCAGAATCACAGATTACAATAGGTTTAACTGTTCAACTCAGTTATCTTCATGTTATTCCTGACTTGACAATACAATATTCCATACAAAGCTACCCTGATGGTTTCAAAATATCAAAAGAAATTACAAACTAGCTTCAGATAAGTTTAAAAATTATACTAACTCATGTTGGGAATAACTGTTCCAGAACATAACCATTAAATCAATTAAATCTAAAATTGCACATGTTTAATCTTTTGACTGTAAGTTTAATTTCAAACAAGATCTAAATGTATGTCTCAAAATGAAGGAAATAAAAGGCTAATGAAATGATTCATTTTCTAGATTATAAATTGTTTGACAAATAAAAATTGTATAACACAGTTAACATTTTTTACATTAATAAAAATGAAAAAGATTTTCATATGGGACTAATAAATTTATGGTGGCAATACACATAAATATTTACATGAAGACTAATTCATTTCATTGCACTATTGAAATACCAGTTACTATTGAACCGAAATGCTGATTATAAAATTAAACAAGATATTATACATATCTAGTTAACAGACTACATCTTGTCCAATGAGATATAAAAACCTGACAACCTTATATAAACACATTAAAACCACTTAGAGCCAACATATACAATGGATAAGCATATGCAAGGCACTAAAACATCATATACTTAAATACAGATTTACAAAAACATGGAATACAGTGACAAATGTTACTTAATTGTTTTCTTTTAAAAAATTTCACAACAACTGTCAAATATACTCCAAACCAAAACAAAGAGTATATAAACATCTATAAATAGATATCAACATCTAAAAACTATGGTAAGGCACAACTATCAAGTGAAATTATTGTTTGATTAATATAAGTACAAAATTTACAAAGATAAGAATATAGAATTATTTACTCTTTCATTATACACAACCCATTTTTATAAAATATCTGCAAATGTTTCCTATATTATACCCAACTCGTATCCTAGTGCCCTTTGTGTTCTTTTCAAAATTAACATAGAAACACAAGCAAGGTTTGACTCTACTAGCTTCTGTTAAGAGTTAAGATTTTACAACATATTTTCTTAACCTCACCGATTGTGTACATACAAAGTTACTGAGACATATTTTCTTGTATTGAGGACCACCCAGAGTGAGACAAAACATTAAGATTGATATTTGAAAAAATGTGCACTTTTTGTTTCTCAAGATATATATATAATTTTAACGTCTAGGCCAATTGACATTAAAATGATAAGATAATCACTTCTCATGCTTTTGTAGATGTGTTTAAACCTATGTGCCTCATAAAGGATTGTAGGTAGTCAAATACTGTTTGTCCATCAGGCCTATGCAAGGTAAACTACTGTTTATGCATATAAGCATATCATTTGCTAGGGCCAATTATACAGATTTAAGAAAATAATAAATAGGCCACATATAATAAATATCTTCTAATGTGTCGCATAACTGCAAAGCTGAATATTAACAACTAACATAAATATAATTTCTTATTATAACACAAAACACATAGGAGATAAAGACACATTTTACAAATCACAGTATCAATATATGTAATGCTATTTCTGATTGTCTTTTTTATGAAATTCAAAGAAATAAGTAGTCAGTGCATGTTTGTTGTTGGGAATTTCTTTGGAAGTGATTGCTGTTTTACCAGTCAGCACTTATTTTGAATGAATAAAAACACAATAGTTTTGAACAAACTGAAATGATAATGGAACTGGAAAGTCAAACAAAATTGAAATCAGATAGAATAAATCATTAAAAGTAACAGTTTTATAGCAGATTTAAGAACATCTCCTGGGGTATTAATTGGCCTTGAAAATCTTAAAAATTAAGGAAAACAAATATCTGCACAAATAATCTGTAAAAAAAACAACAATGGATTGTCAACCAAAAGTAAGATTTTAAAAACTGAAATGGGCACAGGTCTATGACAACATTTCCTCTCTTTGCTGTATTAAAAAAATGCATAAAATGAAAATGTTGCCATGTTCAATTTACAAATAAATCAAGCTTTGAAAATAAAAAAGACATATTCAATATTGTTTCATGGTGTCATGGGTGCCTTCCATATGATCCAGATTTCCATACACTCACCAAACTTATTGTGTACACTTTCCAATCAAAAGACAACAAAGTGTGTTTGATCACAGACATTTAAAAAGTTATACACAATCATTGTTATAAAAACCTTCAAAATTACTAAACAATATTTGGAGTAGAGTGTACTTTTTGTTCTCCATTTGTTTTGAGTCTACATGATTTCATTGTGTACATGTTTCGATCTGTCATTTGGATAGAGCGTATGCTTTTTTTAAAATAACATTTTAAAAGATCAAAGCCATGTTAAAAACTTAGGTATGTAGACTCTTGTGTTTTGGAAAATGCAGATTACAATTGTGTAATGTATTTATTTATGTGATAAAATTTGTCTAGTGTGTAAATGTGATTTGTTATCATTAATGATAATTGTGCTCTTTAACAATATAAGCTTTAAATGATACATGTATGATGTTGTATATCAATGAATGTGAGGGAAGGTAGCTTTTTGGTTATATCAGACTTTTCCTTGGAAGACGGGTAAAATCTTGTTTATGATTTAAGTGCTTTCAGATTGTCTTGGGCATTTGTTTAAACTGTTGATTTGACTTAACTTGTTTCAATGCTTTAAAAAACTATTGTTACTTAATATCTTTTCATTTATTGATTTTATTGATTTTTTTAATGTTTGACGTTTGATTCCAAAGATTTCTTTAGATGTATTTTGTTACTATTACAAGATTATATTTTGTGATGAAACCAATACTTCTCTTCTTGGTGTTCATTTTGTTTTAATATTTCTGTATGATTATGACTTATAATTGCTCAAAGGGATAGACACAACATTGGCTTTCAAAAAGGACCAATTGCCTTGAATCCCCTCGTTTACAAACTTTTGAATTTCAAAATCCCCTCACCTTTT
>JAUUEB010498054.1:0-18525 GCA_032362205.1 Clione limacina
CATGAGAAATACTCAGGGAAAGAACTCCCTTCAAACTTCGAACAAGTGTTTCGGTCCTTTAATTACCTGCCAATATAGGAGTCCAGTCCACTCAGGTCATGACTTCTGTGTGACCTCCTGTTTTTCTTTTTACATAACTTTCGCTTCAGCTTAAATTAAGGTAAAAACAATGTCAACTTCAAATTTGCTTAGTTCAGCCTTGGGTATGTTCCTCCTCACTTAATTGCTCTTAAAACGAAAACACTTCTCACAATAGAGAGAAAATCATAATAATTCATTGTACCTTATATTTTATTGTGTGTTTGATTGCTTATGTCGATAATCTACGAATGATCTAACTCAAACAAAGAAAATACCTACATCAAAACATATCATAAAACCACCTTCTACTTTGTTATAAAAATTGTGGCGACTTAAAACCGACTTCCGATACGTAATCAAGATAAATAAGATAAGATATTAATTCGTGAGTTGTAATCACCAACTTTACTACCTGTTCAACGACAAAATGGAACAGATAAGAGTGGTGAGTAGAACTCAACATTATAACTTCCTACAACTAATTGCAGTATTTACATTGGGTGGTCTGGGATATATAAGAATGTTAACGCCCTTGACTGACATGAAAAATATACTGAACTAGAAAAATGAGTACTCGTAGAGAGTACAACCACGAACACCAGACAAAAGTAACAAAGGACATATAGCAAAAACTCTCTGATTCTTAACTCTGAAGATGTGACCACAGCGTGTTTTTGCCAATTTAACGAAGAACATAATATAGCAAAGAAACTCAATAAGGGTTGATTTTTTACAAATAGTTCTGAATTTGAAAGCAAACATTTTATACTTGTCTTTATCATCCTTCCAAAAATAAAAGAGATTCGAGCAAAATTACTCAAGTTATCGCGTAAAAGGACAGACACACACACACACTAACAAGAAGAAAAAATGCCACTGCACAATATAACTGTGCGTGGAATAAAAGGTATCATCTTCAGTTTAAAGGCTTTGCACTTAACTATTCAGCTATTGCTTTTATCTTCAATGCCATTTCGATGAATTATCAAGGGCGCATACTATTGAAATTTTGCTTTGAAAACAAAACGTTGCACACCGTTATAATTAACGAACCGAATAAAACAATGGTGTTCATATCAGCCCGTCATCGTTACGGGTGATCTTAGGATTGTTTTCATTTCTCTTATTACATAGCGACACTTTTTAACAATGTTAGAGTCAACACAACGGTACTACTTACTACTATGCGCGGCGTAATGAACAAGTAATTATAGCACCTCTCCATTTCCAGAACAACTCAACACGCTGTCAACCCGTGATCTTACGGAACAAATATAACAATGGTAGATTTTTTCTGATAAGGGGTAGGGGAGGAAATTAATACAACCATGTAAATAACACTGGTATTTGCTTGGGATTTTTATATCTTTTTGTCACTGAACCTAAATAGTTGTAGAAATATGATCTTTCAGCAGAATTTTTCACTGAAGACATCGCCATAATAAAACGCATTTATGTTTGTTTAGCAGGTTTGTAGAAGCTGTTGCAAGAATAATGGAAGAGTGAGAAGAACGGGAACATGATATAATTCAAGTAAACGATATTGTTTTTAATTATGATAAAAACGAGTTCATGTTTGTTTGCAGGTTTGTAAAAGCTGTTGCAAAATAAAGAAAGCGTGAGATGAACGGGAAACATGATGTGATTCAAGTTTAAGATGTTGTTTTAAATGACACCTTTTTTAATGAGCTATTTCTGATAAACAATATCAAGATATGGTGACATGCCCATCGTCTATCAGTGTCAGTTGTGCACACGCAATTGTCTTTATACACAAGTCTTGACATAACACAGCAAAAGGAAACCACAATGTCCGTATTGTTTAAACATCACGATTGTGTCTCAAGACCGGGCACTCCATTTGGAATCGGCTCAGAAACGTTGTCAAGGAATTCAGCAAACATTGTCAGGGGCTATTCAGTGGGATTTCCCTTGCTTGATCTTAATTTACCAGAGTAGAATCTCTTGTAAGGTGTGAAATACTGTTTGCATAAGTATTTAAGAACACAAAAGAAGAAAAGAGGGGAGTAGTTATTGGAGAAATGGGTTCTGTTATCTGTACAATGGCAATTGAAGAAGGTCTGTTACATAAACCAATAAACGAGCGTGTGGAAATCACACAAAAAGTCATGGCTACCAAAATAAATGGAACATGTTGTTGACAGGTTGCGGTGCAAATCCTGGTATTTACTTAAGTTTATTCCGATACCGTATTGACATTAATGACGGGTAGATGAAATCTGGACACAGATGTTTCCCTTGTTTTTTACTTAGTGAGTAACAAATTCAGAAGATAGTTCAGTTCTTCCAGAGGAACGTTGCTAGCATTTTGAAAAGGGGTATGACAACATTGGCTTAGGTGAGATTAATTGCCGCAAAGTGGGGACATTTAAAAAATTGGTTGAGACAAGTGCAAATCTAGAGCATCTAGAGTAAAGAGGTAGGGGACAACCCTCATGTCCCCTCGCTACGCGTCTGAGTTATTTTGTGTTTGAAGTCATATACTGGAGCTGGATATATGGATAGTAATACTAGTAGTTGTTTATTTTGTGTCGCCTTAGTCACTAGTAAAACTACAGGTAGTTACCACCTAGAGGCGTTCACGTACGGATTGAGTTTTTGTCTCCAAAATCTGAATAACTAGACCGGTTACGGTCAGTAAAGCGACGCCACAATGTGAAATAAGTAAACAGTTGTAAAGTAACTATGGTGTTGTTTAACATTAAACAAGAATAGAACTATATTATCTTTTAAATTTAGACATAACTGTGCTGCTTTGAATTCATAACCAGGCAAGATTTAGGTTAAAGTAATCTTTCTGGAGTGAGCCAAAGCCTTTTTAACAATTGTTAATTTCATAATAATTAACTTGTTAATTTTTACTTTTGTAGAAAACATTACCATGTATAACTTCATGTAAAGGCATTAAATATCCACCTGACTCAAACATGTCAAGTTTAAATGCATCAATTATTCATTGAAGTTAGGCAACATGTTTGTAAATTAACATGTCACAAGTAGTTATTCCACCAAGGCCCAGAGATCTGCTGTTAAATTTCTAAGGATGATCATAACTTCGAGACCATCCCAACACCATGTTCTCGCTCTGAGCAATCATACAGATCTCGGGAGAAAACAGAGCGAGATATTTCTACTCTGTTTGATCTGAGTTATCTGTATCAATGGTATATTGTCACTGCGACCTTCTAGTCTGTCATCTCACTCTCTGCTATGTTCAGAACAAATTGTCAATTGAGGGACTCAATTTCATTCTTTCATTCTGTTAACCGCCGGAACTATTAGTTCGAATCACATTAAAGCGTACGGTGTTTCACTACGCTGTTCGTATCTTGTTCCCAACTAAGACAAATATTATCCTCTCTTCTCCGGTGCCACCATGTTACTGTGACAGTAGTAGAGACGAACTTGAATCTACAAAATATAATTCAAAATCCATTTATTTATGTGTGTGTGTATGCAATGGGATTACAGCCACAGTTTTAACTCAATCGATCTGAAACTTTCACAAACTGTTGGTAGATATTACCAAATGTGTGGTTAAGCTTTTGGTAAAAATCAGTCGACTGTAAAAAAGGTTATTAAGAAAATATAGAACAAAGGTGGCACGAAACTAAATATGGAAACATGTGCATCCTCTTCCTGCTGCACATAATAAAAGCGACTCAGCGTAGTGAACACAAATTTCTATTTCCGTTTTTAAGAGAATGTAAACAACAGCTGAAACCAAAAGTGAATTCTAATACGGGGTGTTTCAAAATATGATTTTAAAAAGGGGGTGATGACATATTTGCGCAAAGTGGGGAGAGAGAGGGGGTCTACAGGGTGGTTAAAAATCAGCCAAATTCGTGTTTCTTTCTTCTTGTATCCTTCCCGGGCAAGACCCGGTACTAAGCCATAAAATATTTTGCATGCTGCTATTATCGACGTAAGGGCATACTTGATTTGAGATTGTATAAACCTTGGCAACGCCGGGTAAATCCGCTAGTGAATTATAATTATAAGCACATGCTGAGTCGTAGGTCGGAGACTATTTTCAAGTTGTGTCGTGTGTGTTTGTTTCCTAATCATGTAAATGTGTGGGTCACCACAATATATGTCTACACATTACGTAATGTTGTTTTAAAACGGACAATTATATTGCATCACTCATGAGTTTGAAGGACGGAAATCATTTTGATAATTTTGGGATGTCTGGCAGTAAAGTGCATGTCAAAGTAGCTCCACTATCGAGAAGCTTACATTGTAGTAACAAAGATGTTTAAAAAAACATAACATGTTACTGTATCACAAGAGATGGTTATGATACATTCTATTGTGATATGTCGATGATACGCTCTGCACCAGAAATGTATTTCCGGTTAAGGAGGTTGAGAGATAGTTGACACACTTGTGCTCCGAGAACAACCCGTAGTTTAAATATTTAAATATGGAGATGGATTCATATGACAGCAATATTTTGACTCTAGCTCATCCGAGGAAATTATATTTGAAGAAACTTCTTAGCCGACACATCGGAAAACTGTGTAACCTTTAGACATGAAAGGCTTATGTCAGATATACCACAATAGTCAAATATGACTCTTTTATTCTAAATGTCGAACAATTTCTAAACAATTAACAAGCCATTGTCGACCAGATCATTAGTTTAAATGTGCGCCACTATTTTGGTCAATCTATGGCGAAGTTTTCGAGAAATACTTCACATGTCCTACTTCCATATTACGATAGTACGTCTTTAAAAGCAGGGAATGTGAGAACGTAGACTTTGTGAGGAAAACATTTAATAATGTGAATGTGAGATCACAGCGTTTGTGAACGAAAGGACATCAGCACTGCATTGTTTTTGTTCTGACTGATCAACGGAAGAAATCTATAAAACTCATTCCTAAATATTGGGATAGCATTGATGATGTATTTAAGGACGATGGGTTCCAACGATAGTGCGGAGCGTTCTTTTTCTAAATTCAAGTTAATTGAGAACAAAGTGCAAACCTCTGTGCATCAGGATTAACTTGTGAACCTTTCAATCATGAGCATATAATATGTGTTTATGCACAACTTGGACTTTTCAAGAATTCTTAGTTATTTTGACTTATTTTGTGTAGGCTCTTTTTATGTCAAAGACGTTTCACTTATATCCAAATAACATTTAAGCATTATGAATGAATAGATATAAATAAATTAAATGGACATTTTTCGACGATTAAATTAACATCTTTATTTCAAAAGACTATTTCTTGTTGTTGAACAAAAACATATCAATAATGTTTCCCAGTCTGACTGAGAGAATTAAATTGAAATATATTAGAAATAGATACAGTCATATATTTCACAATTTACCCAATATTTTTTTTCAAATAGGATTTTTTTTAAGACAAATAATCTTATTTGTTAGGGTGAGGTATCCTGGAGCCCGGGCCCCCCACTTGCTGTAGTCAGCCCTGTATTTTAGATGGTTTGCTTGCTACAAGACGACAAAAGCATTAATTATCTGAGGTTACAGAAGCGTGTCATATACATCATTACTATTGACATACACCTGTCATCGTTAACATACCTCTAAATTTAAGGCATTTCAAGTTTCTAATAAAATAAATCGCCCCGTGTGGTGTTCTTCATAGCTTGAAATTCCGTTTAAAGGGATCCGTCTCGATAGCTTAGCCTGACGAGCAAGACTGATTTTGAGGGGAACGACACAACAGAACTAACAACAGTCACAACTCGCCTCTGAAAAGCTAAACTCAAACAGAAATGCTGTGCGCCTACAAGGCGGCCTTAATTGTGTGCCGCTCCTCCCCCCCCCCCCCCCCCGTGGACCTAAACAATGTCGTAGTTGTTTGTTATTATTTTTTTTGCATGCAGGAGGTGAATACAAAATGTGTACGTAGAAACAACACTTCTTAGAAAAACTAAATGGGGGATTATGATACTAATTTTAAAACATTATGTGTTAATGTAGGTGGTAAATGGGGTATTTAATATTTGTGTGTCTTTTTATGATTTAAAGTGTCTCTAAAAGATTTAACGCGTATCGTGATTCACTGTTTGCACTCGATCAACATAAATAACCTTTTAAGAATTACCATGCATAGAAATACTCGTAAACAATTAACACAATGTGGCACACTTCTGTGAAATGACAAACTATGAAATGTATTAAAATGTCAATGTTGAATTATTATTTCTTAATAGTTCTCCACATAACAGAGAGAGAAAACGAACTACTCTTATTTGTCGAAATGTTCCACTTGTCGCACTACAAAGTTTCAAGATAAAAGCTTTTAAAGGTGATAAGAGGGTGTTCTGCCTTCAGCAGTTGAAAACCTGTTTGGTTGTTCACAAAAAATCAAATGTCGTTTTATTTAAAACCTTTATATCGCAGATCAGGCAAATAGAAGACCCTAAGTACTAATTAAAAGTCATAATAACTCCACTTTCCATGGAAAAGACTTTTGTCATGATAGTGTCATTATGTTAAAAAACCCAGAAAAAAAAGAAGTGTTTTCAATATCTTGATCTAAAATCAGATAACTTTAGAAAAGAGGAGAGGAAACTGACTTGTTTTTCAGAATTCAATTCAAAAAATTCGTCAACCGCCATTTTAACGATTGGATTTGTTCTGAAATTGTTAAAACAAGCGAATAAATAACATTTTAAGGCATATCGATATAAGACATTACAGCTCAATCAAAGAGTTTTTAAATTTTAACCACCCCAAAGGTATATATACAGGTCTTATACATTAAATAGGGGGGAGGGGGTACAATGTTTTTTTAATGCCATACTTATCATAACAAAAAGATACATCATAGAAATGTTAAAGTCAATCAAAACATATTATTTAATTCAAACAACCTTGAAATCGAATACTGGAGGAATATTGGATTTAATATTACGTGGTGCTATCGTCATCGTCGTAAAAGACAATGACGCTTCGTCTATTCTCTCGCAAAGATCTAGTTACTGTATATAGGTAGCCATATTGAATACAATAAGTCATAAGTATAAAGTCTAACACTACCAGAGATGTCTTCAAGTAGGACTTTATCTCTGTTCTACTGGAATTTGTAGTCTCATTTCATTATTGACACTTCTCACCTTACAACCCTTTTGGCTGATATGCGATAAATCCTTGGTATTCATTGCGTCAAAAACCTGGTCATAGTACAACGTCATTGCCAGATTGACCTATTGCTTCATAAATTTCTTCACGTTTTTAACGTCCTATTGCGATATGGCAAGCTATTTATAAAAGAATGTCATTTCATGAATAAGAATAAAATCTTATTTGATTAACATGAAAAATATGTATGCTGTCATATAAGTATAATGTCAAGTACTAATGGTATAATATATTCATGATGTCACATAAAAGATTTTTGTAAATTGATAACTTGATGTATTGTGTCTGATGTGAATGGCGTATATAATATAGATATGATGTCACATTTCTATAAGGTCACATCTTTTATTTCGTTTGAAATAATTGTGAGTGACGTCAAGCAGCTTTGACTAAGTATTAGGACTAGTAGACACAAACGTTAAAAAGAAAATTTTATTCTAAAAGATTATAAGCTCATAAATTGATCACTCAAATTCCATGCATACGTTGTATCATTAAGCGAAAACACTAAGATTTGGACCAATGGAATCACTGGAAACTGATAACACTTGAAAGTTGTCCTGCAGTTTTAAGCATTTCAGTATCTGAGCAGAATGTTCATTTATTGCTCTAATAGTTAGGTTTACATATGGAAATATTGGTATAATTATAGGCTAAACAAGTTGTTTTGACAGGGAGGTGACAGCAGTGCAAACAATTTAGGAAAGACAGCTGTAGATAGTGTCGGATTCTTTAACACATCGTCACATTTCATCTACTACCCTTATTGTCGACAGTTTGTTCCAAGTCGCGATTTGAACGTGTATAAAAGACACGTCCCCAGGGGGCAGATATAAGGATTTCTCGGGCTTAAATCGTTTTAAGCTTGTCCTGGTTGGGTCTGTCAAAGAAGAATGTCCCAGGGACAAACGATCATGTGATTAAAAGGGTAAAATGTCTACCGCAAACACACACCCAACACCTTCAATAATAGCGAGATCAGTGTTCTTGATACACTCGTACGATCATCACAGTTACACTCCTATGTATTATTCGCGCGTATTGTTATACTTGTTAGATTCAGGGTTATGTTTCGTTCATGCCGAACTTTAGTTGATGAAAATGTTTAAAGATCAGGCGACATTATATTGAAAACGCTTGCCATTAAACTTTTCCCGGTTCAATCACGGACACTGGAATAATAATTTATTATAAGATTAACATTATGATATTATGGAGTAGGAAAAAGGGTTATTAAATAACGGGAAGTAAAAAAGGTAAACATCCAATTGTATGTTACGTGATACTTAAACTGGTTAAAACGTATTAATTATGTGTAATACAAAAGCCATAGTACAGACTTCCCTTAATGAAGAGTAACTTGTGATCTCATTATACCGCTATAGCAAGACTAATATCTAAGATATAGCTACAAGTCTAATAGTCTATGCATAAGCAAAGTGTCTACTTAAATGTTTCTCTCACCAATGTCAGCCATAGGCGTGTATCCCTATCAAGATTGAAGCATACCAGACGATAAATCATCCCAAAGAGCTTACAGCTGACTAAAGCCTCAAATCCCTGTCTGAAGGTTTATCTCCGGATATCTAAACGGTACCTTTAGATGGCTATTATTTCGTTATTTTCCTCATCAGATTTGATAGAAAATACCATGGTTAGGTAATGCACTTCTTAAAGCTCTTAGCAAGCCAGGGATTGTATCGACTTGGGTTTTGTTGTTGATCGACCTTTAATCTGGCTAAGGATTTAGCTCCACAGACAACTTAAATATATGGGCATTTTTAGATTAGTTCATGGCAAGATTCATACGCTTTGTCACTGAAACTGTTAAGGGGATTATGGGGAGAAGGACATTGTTAATGTGTTATACTTAGAGTTTGACTTTCTTTTTGAGTAGATTGATTTTGAGAACTTGGAAGAGCGAAAGAGAAAAGCAATGATGAAAAGGGAGAAAGATAAAATATATAATAAAAACAACTCAAAATTAAAATCAATCTTCAATATTGTTTTCTTATAACGAAAAATTGCTGACATATTTGGAAAGACCTTTTTATTCCATACCCATCCATTCAAGATACAGATGTGTTGATCAACATAAATATTCCCATCCATTCCATCTTTTTAACCGCATGAAACTTGCATGTTGTCTTCATGTTGTCTTCAGCTTGCAACTGCAACTTGCATGCACGCCGCTGCCTCTTCAACTATCAGCTCTTTCAAATGTCAGGCATTCGCAGTGGAAGAGTATGCATGGACTGTCAACACAACACTGCTTGGCGACATTGTCAGTATTGTTAAGAAGGATATTACAGAGATATAGGAGGGTGTGTAAAAGTAAGAGCGTATGTTTTAGTTGGCGGGGCAAGTGGTGACTGGCTTAAAGTAGGTGGAGCTTAACACTCATTTTTAATCGTATATCTGTGAAAGCAATATACAACAGCAAATCTGTGCATCCTTTCATGATTTGTTTAATGTTGATAAAGGTTACCAACAATTCCGTAGATATCATGGCTGTAAATAAATGGGCTTTAGTGTGGCGGAGCTGATGATGAGTTGTAATAAGTAGGTGGTCCTATCCAACGAATGTGTTATTGTCAGTGTTGTTGAAAAGAATAGTTCCACCTATAGGCGGAGCTAGGAGATACTCTATTGTCATAATAGTAGTCAATTGGGTAGAGCTAATATGATGAGACACTTTTGATATGTACTTTGTAAATTATAGATGCAATACCCAACGGATCAATACTGAGTCGATATCGGTGTTATTTCTTGAACATTCTAAAACTTAATAGACATACTCATATTTAATTTGGTAGTGACATTCGATTAAGACTTGAAGGCAAACAGTTTAAACATAAACCCCCATTGATGCGTATAACCATGGCCGTTCGATGCTTACAATTCCATTGATGATGTATGACATAGGCAGAGTGATATGATGACGGGAGAGAAAAGAATCGGAGGGCGTAACAGACTAAAACAAAGATAAGACAGAAAGAGAAAATTTGAACGAATAGAAGAAGTCTGATGAGACCTAGAGTACGAGTCATACAGAAAGATGAAGAAAGCAACAATCAAATTGTCAGTATAATCATTATCTTCTCAAGTCAAAAAGGGGTACGTAGATAACGTAGTCATGAGCCGTACAAATATCTCGTCACAATGTCGTCTGTAGATAAACTTTGTCTTTTGAAGTGACATGAAACACGCCGGCTTCTTATCTGATCTATGACCCGGGAATTATTTTACAATGACAATTAAAGCGCAGCAAAGCATGAATTAAATACATAAATAGATTCTCTAATCATACTTAGAAGCATATTACAGTTTGTTGATAACAAGATTTAATTGACGAGTTATGTCATTACCTGTTACGATCAAACATGACTTTTTATATTGGCGATAGAAACGCAAACACAGTTGATGAGAAAAAAACTAACCCTTTCACCCTTGAAAGCAGGGCAGGTATTCAATGCCGACATATAACACATAACTCCACACAATAAAGTTAATTTTGTATTTATAAAAAAATCGTTTTTCAAATATTAACAAAATTCGTACCATAATATTAAAAAATTATTGAAGATTCAGAAAATGTCACCTTTTTACCCTCGCTAACACTGGAAGCCTTATAACACGGTATTCAAAGGATGTGACGGCTGACGGTGGCGTTTAGCAACATCAAGTGTGAAAGTGTCAATACACCCCGTTATATTAATCTAGAGCTATGTAAATATATCGAATCTATGTATAAACAAAATGAGGTAGGCTAAAGCGTCATACAACGAAACTGCGGGTATTTCGGAAATATTGCTAATGTATTTGTTTTCAATAATGTCCACGCATTCCAAAATATTTCCTTTATTGATATACGAAGGTACAGGCGCGTAGCCATGATTTTGAAAGGGGGGGGACAATTTGGATAAAAATCAAACAATGGCCGCGAAGCGTCCGAAATTTTTGACATTAGTTATAAATGGTGCAAATTTAGGGCAATTTGTATCACAAATTGGGAACAATGGCCAAAGTTTTGAAAATGAGTAAAAATGTGTGCAATTTTAGACCATATTGCGTCAAAATGGTGGGGGGGGGGGCATTCCCCCATGTCCCCCCTGGCTACGTGCCTAGGATGTTGTGATATCATCATTAACATGTTTGCGACATATTGAATTTGTTTTTACATTCCAGTTGTCTATCGAGTGTCTTTATTTCTAAAGAATACCAGACTTCTTTGACCTTATTATATTCCTGGCATTTTGATTGGCTGTGATCATTATGGTATCTTTGTTGGTTACCTTTAAGTGTCGGTTTTTTGTTATATTCATGGTAAACGTACAACGTGTTATTCAACACTAAGAAAGACATGCTTTGAGCTTTGGTCTAGATAACTTCTTTTTCCATACTGTTAACAATAATTAATAGTGTACACTTGGCAAAAAAGAGGATGCTAGCTTTCTTCATTTTTCTGTGAAATGTCTTATCAATTCATGGAATAAGAATTCTTTGGCTGATAAGTTTAGGAAACACTACAATATCCTCCATTTTTAGATTCATGGGTTGAATAATGAAGTTAAAGAAGGACATTGAACGATGACAACATTTTAATTTGCCATTTTCTCAGAACAACAACAAATGGAGATAATCACTTCTTGCACTGAGCCGTCAATTAATAATTAATACCCATGAGACAAATTGCATACCATACGAATAACTACAAAGCGATATATTTGCCAAAGGAGTACCGACAAACGACGATATTCATGCCAAAGAAATACATGAGTTCTACCAATTCACTTCAATTCAATCCAACTGTATTTAAAAAAGGTGCCTCTTTTGACAGTTTCTGCCGCTCTAACAATGGCCTTTTATAAGGTAAATAATTAATACACATATGAGAATTTAAAAATGGATGCGCATGAAATTAAAGAGCGCAAAGAAATATTTCCACAGCCGACATAATATGAAATAGGAATACACAAAGCTTCATGCATGAAAGCGTGGACCTTGGATTGCTCTGTAATCATGTCGATATCTTCTAGCTTTTGAAGTTCTACCTGCTCACCGTCGAGTCTCTCACCACCAGCTCTTATGACTTCTTTAGGCAATATTTTACTTGTGTCAATGACATTTACGTCAAAAGACTTGTCAACCAAATCAGGAATCTCCACTATCTCCGGAGATTGTTGCAAAGGAGGCGACCTGCTAAGAAGATCTGCACATACATTGTCAGTTCCCTTTAAATATCTTATTTCACAATCGTATGAGTTGATGGTAAGAGCCCAGGACTGGATACGTCTGTTGGTTTGTTCCGCTGAAAACAGATATTCTAAAGGTTTGTGGTCAGTTTTAATGAGAAACCGTGCCCCACGTAGAAAATAATCAAGCTTCTGTATAGAATAATGAATTGCAAAAAGCTCTTTTTCAGTGGTCGAATAGGACCTTATCTGAGATTGACTCAGTTTATGAGAAATAAAATAAATTGGTTTCTCATTTTGGATACCTGGTACCCATTCTCCTTCTTCTTCTTGAACCAAAACACTTCCAATAGTGGTGTCCGATGCATCGGTGTATAGCACATAAGATTTGGTCTGATCTGGATAACCCAACATTGGTATTTTCGTTAAATCACCTTTCAAAACATCGAAAGCTTGTTGACATTCTTCTGACCACTTAAAGCGAGCATATTTTTTTGTCAGAGCCACAATTGGCTGTGATTTTTCCGCAAAATTGGGAACGAACCGGCGATACCACGAAGCGAGACCCAAAAACCCTCGAGCTTGTCTCACGTTAACTGGGGGCTGCATGGCACGAATGGCTATTACCTTTTCATCATCTGGTCTAATTCCCTTTCTGTTGACTATAAAACCCAAATATTTGATTTCTTTTTTCAAAAAACAACATTTGGAAAGTTTCAGTTTGAGGAAATGCTTTCTCAAGCGGTCAAAAACCATCTGCACGTGATGAAGATGATCCTCAAGGGTAGACTTGGTAAAGATGATAATGTCATCAATATACGCAAGAGCAAACGATTCAAATCCATTCAACAGTTTGCTTGCCATAGATTGAAACAAACTGGGTGCTGTTTTTAATCCCATAGGCATCTTGGTATACTCATATTTTCCTTTAAAGCAGGAAAAAGATGTTTTTGGAGCCGATTCTTCCGTCAACTTTATCTGATGGAAGCCGGCTCTAAGATCCAATGAGGTGAAATACGTCGTATCCTTCAAAGACGTCAAAATGTCGTCTATAAGTGGAATTGGATAACTTTTCAGACGTACCAACCCGTTAAGAGCACGTAAATCTACGCACATTCTAATCTTTGGGGAAGAGCCCTCTTCTGGTTTTTTCCCAACAACGACAACCGGAAAATTCCATGGACTATATGAAGGGCGAATGATTCCTGCCTCCAACATTTCATCCACAGATTTGCTCACAGCTTCTCTGAGCGCAAGTGGTACTCGATAAGGCCTCAAATTGACAGGCTCTGCAGCCCCCGTGTCAATTTCTGCCTCCAACAAATCCGTATGGTTCAAGTCAAGGTCGCTAAACGCGAATATGTCCTTATTTCTCAACAATAATTCAGACACCTCAAACTTATCTTCCCCATCGGCATGTACCTGCTGTAGAAAATCCTCATTTGACATGGACTCTCTATAATTTGTTTTTGCTTCAACTGAATTAACACTCTTAATGCTAGAGAGTCTGCCAAGTATACAACCTCTTCTAAGTTTAATTGTTTTATTGGAATTGTTCATAATTTGAACCGGAAAACTATGCTGTTCTCTTAAATTTACCAAAACTGGACTCATTATAAGTTCTGGTTGATGCGCTAGGAAGCCTCTTTCCGCTTTCTCAAAAACATAATCTGATTTATTGTCATAATATTCTGTTTTCTTTACTTTTGCTCCCACCACATAAACTGTCTGAGGACGCAATATTGTTGTCTTCTTTAATCTGGTTACTGATGAAATATGTGCATCATTTTCAAGATTCACATATGAATTTCTAATTTTCAATTTCATAAAGTCGAAATAGATTCTAACACCATGTTTTACTAAAAAATCCCGACCTATGATTGCACTACGATTAAGATTTGACACAACAAGAAATTCATGTTTGAATCTTTGCCCAGCTATTTTGAAATCTAATTCTACCAACCCAGCGACATTTAAGCTTGACCCATTTGCTGACTGTAAGACTATGTTTGTTCTTTTCAAAGGGAGTTTGTATTTAAGACTATCATAAATATTTTTATTTATCAAAGTCAGCTCGGATCCCGTGTCTATAAGACATCGAATTTGCAAATTTTGGAGTTTAATCAAGCATGAATTTGGCTTATTTGCTAAGTTTATACTATAAACTGGACATTTCTGACTCCCATTGTCGGCTTCCTTACAATGAGAGTGTTCTAGTTTTCCTGTCTTCTACGTTTTTTGTAAGCTTCGCAATTCCCAATCAAATGTGAGTCTGATTGACAAAAATAGCAAAGCCTTTTTGTGCCTGAGCGATCATTGTTATGATGAAGAGGTCTATCTCTTTGATACATGTGTCCTTTGTCCACCGCATTAGTTTGTTTTCGAAAACAAGTAACAGCAGTATGACCTTTTCGGTTGCACACTGTGCAATGTTTTGGCCTAACGTGATCTGTTTCCATAGGGGTTTCTTCGCGTTGTGTATGTGGAGCAACCCTTTCGGCTCTGAACGTTTTGTTCGTCCGGATTTCGAATCTGCGGCGCAGATTTTGTTCGTCCATTGCTCTCTTAAGAGCAGCATCGAGACTTGACGGTTGATCTCGCAATAATTTCATTCTCATCGAGTCTTCCGCCAGACCATCGATGAAGTAATTGACCAATTGTCTTTGCACGATCTGTTTGGCCTCGTCCGAGGTCAAATGTTCCTGCTGATAAGCATCCCGTGCTAAATTATAAATTCTTTCGGCATACAAAGCCACCGACTCCTGCCTATGTTGCTTGACCTGTCTCAACAAGGCATGAGCATGGTCGGTGTCTGAAATTTCAGCAAAATTTCGACTAAGAATTGCCCTAAGATTGGTGTATGTTTTGTTTTCTGCAACTGTGTCTAGTTGCCACCTATAAATAAAATCTGAGACTGGTCCTCGACTAGTCTGGAAGGTTATCTTTATTCTCCTATCTTCATCTAGATTATTCATCAACGCATATTTGTCGATGGATCTTATCCATTCTTTGAATTTCTTTGGATCTCCTGAATATATTTCCACAAATGAACCTGCACCCTGAGTTGCCAATGCCGAATTCAACTGAGAGATGGAACTGTTAAGCCCTGTTAAAACCTCGGTTGGATCCATTTCGTTTGTATAATTTTAATAAATTTATCCAAATAACTGAGAAGGCTGCATCAATCAAACCTGAAGAAATCTCTTTTATATTTTACACAAGAACCACCTCCTACAAAACCCCATTTTTATTATTTCTACAAAGTTTGGTTTTTCTTTTCACCTACTCTCTCAATACAATTTGGTATATATCATTTTTTTAAAGAAAATCTCACATACGTTTTATAAAGAGTGTTTTCCTATTTCGTTTCTATCCTATTTCGCTCAACCTAGGCTTTTGGCAGTAAGAGAATCATACTAAGTTTTCCCTACATACAGGGGCGAGGCACTCACCTTCATTGGTTTGTCTGAAACAACGATTTTCCGAACGAACGTGCACATCCACATCCTGGTGGCACAGGCGCCAAAGTCGTTGTTTTTGTAGTACAATACCACAATAAACTGAAGAACACTTGTTAAGGTAACATCTGTTTAATCGTGCACATAAATATTATATGGTTTTAAGGTGCTGACCAGGCGTCCAGCAGGACCCAAGTCTCTACATATGACCGAAGTGTCCACACAGGACCGAAGTCTCTAGCAAGACTGACGTGTCCACACAATCTCCTCTCGTAGTATTTATCTATCGGTGATTATCTCTTCCATCTGACCAGTGGTTCACACCTGTCGACTGTCACAAAAGGCGTGCATAATTCGCACGATTAAGTGTGCGTTATCACATCCTAATCTACACTAAGTGAACTGTCTTGTATAACAAGGTCACAACAATCAGCAGGCGGCTACTTCTCTACATCGTTACAAACGTGTAAGTTGGGGGTAAAAGATTATTTTTGCCGCCACTAATACCTCCATCAAGACTCGACCGGACCTCCAGCAATGCACGGGTTTGTTTCTTGAATGTCCGGAAAATTCAACCTACTAGTGTTATAACTTATACCGGACGGGGTTGCTACCAAATAATGAAGTTTCTATCTAACTAAGATTTCCACTAAACAGACAGGTCGATTATAGTCAGTTTCAGTAACACATTCACGTTATCCGTTACATTGATCACTTGAAAACTAATCTATTGAGCATCTCGTGCATCTACATTATAACACGTGGTTATGATTATGTTTCCTTAATTTCAAAATATCTGGTCCTGCAGATTTAGATTTTGTTCGATCAACAAATGAAATTTGGTATTAATACCAGCTGGGAACTTGTATGTCTTTATGTATTGTCACTATAGCCCAAATGACATACCATTGTGATGTCTGATACAAGTCTCATTAAAAAGTATCATATTTCAAGATATTATTTGATACGGTGATGTTTTTGGATATCTCAAAATAAAGATTTTTGATTCTAAATGATCGTAATGATTCCATGCCAGGTCGTTATGTCACATTCATCGACAGTGCGTGTTGTATAATACAATAGTTTAATTCTTCAAAGTGATATATGTCATATTTTTATGCTGATCATCGTCATGCTTTTTTTTACTCAAATGTAGCATTTTCAATTCTTATTAGTGTATTCTAATAATATATTGTAGTCACCAAAAATGTCACGCTTAAGTGACCAATACAGTGTTCTTGCAACAAACGCCAACACTTATTCATGAAAAGAAGTTATTTAAACAAATACACTTCTAAATCCCTGGTTATCACAAGTTATTGTAATCAATATACTAAAACAAATCAAGTTTTTCTAAACTCCTAAGAGTTTATTCTAATAATACATTACATTCGCTGAAACATTCTTGGTATGTAAACTCGGTAGGGATAACCAGCGGTTAATTAGTTAAGATAACTGAATTTCGTGATCGATTACACACTTTCAAAACACCGGTACGAGTACAATGAACTGTGAAGGGACGCCGACATATTTCATTTGCTAATCGCTTGACCCAGAATTTCCAACGTTGTAGAAACACATCGTAGACAAAACATGTTTTTATCTTCTCAATAATTGCACACTGCTCCAAAAGAAGCAGGTGTTGATAATCTAAATAGTATCCATTTGTAGCCTAGATCACGTTATATCAATTTTGTAAATAACTAACAGCACGATAACAAAATGTAATCGATCAGTTATTGATTTTTTATGAATTCATATTATTAGTTGATCAAAAACGTTATGATAAGCACAATGATAAGTATATAATACATAAAAACATACGTACATACAAAGTCAGACTTGCGTGGGCATATTAAAGCTTACCTTTAAATAATGTTTAATCTTTTTAACGTTCAAAATGAAAGCCGTTTACCTGTTTACCTAAAAAGTTTGAAATTTGATATTCTAGATGACAAAATAAACACAATGAAAGTGGAGTGAGAGAGAAATCCGAGCAAAAAAGCTTTTTATATATAAAGTGTGAGATCATTATAATGTGAACATATAAAATAATAAATAAACTGAATCATAATGTGGAACAGGAAAACACAATTTGTTCTGTTACCCTTGGTACGGTTCTGTTAAATGTGTGTCAAGAACTTTGTCAATTACTTGATGAAGTCCTTTAAAATGTCTGTACATCACGTACTTAAACAACACGTGAGGATTTCGTAAAGATATAATTATATCCAGGAAATCTTTAAAAAGGTGAGTATTTACCTACTTTCACAAACCATGGACTGAAGCTTGAAGATTTTCGTAAAGAAAAAGATATTTCCTAATTATTTAGAAAGAATATAAAATATACATCACGATGTGTTGGCGTTGTACAAACTCACTTTCAAATATCCGTAGAGTTTACGTAAATAAATCGTTCCCTGGTTAATCCATTTATTATAAGAACATAATTTAAATAACATGAATCGTGTACGATTATGATTTGAAATTCGACAGATGTATATGGCCAATAACACAGCATCAATAAAAGGGGCACTGATTTATACCGAGAAGACCCGAAAAGACCCGAAAAAACCCGAAAAGACCCGAAAAGACCCGAAAAGACCCGAAAAGACTCCCGAAAAGACCCGAGAAAAAACGGGTCTTC